>JAYJME010003537.1:0-11987 GCA_036873775.1 Costaria costata | reverse complement strand
GAGTGACCTTGCTTCGTGATGGGATATGAAGGTTATGATTGAGTCATGCTGGATATTGTTTTCGTTGCTTTGGACTGTCAGACCATCGCAAACACAGTAAAAAAAACGAAATTGAGATTGTTTGCATTGTGGGTAAGATAGTGGCATAAACGTGCAAATTGCCCCTATATAAAATGTCGGACTGGTACAGCGTTTAATACACAAACTTTTTACAAGGATGTTTTGGGTATCTCGGAGCCAACCAATACAAAGGGTTTATATTTTTTGTTTTTGTTTCAGCGAGGGAGGGTCCGTAGCGCTTGACCGGGGAAGGCGCACACACGCTTTACTGCTATAGAGTAAAAAGCGAGAGTTAGAGAAAGGGTGAGAACAAGAGGCGGTGGGAGCAGGTGGAAGTTGAACCCGGACCTGGTTAACGAATGGTTGTAAACTTCATCAGTATATTACACCTACTGCTGTTTTACTAGTTTTAAGGAACATGGACGTTGGTCTAGGCTGGGTGTCTCAGTTAGGCGCGTGCGACGATAGAGGTTGCACATTTTTGCTTTTTTGTTTATGGATAACGGGGCTCCTTAAACCAAACTCGTCCGAATGTCATTCCTGTTCAGCAACACGAATTTTTTGTAAATGCCTACCCCATGGGTGTGGTCATCGGGCTTACCTTCCAGTTATACTCGAAAATATTTTTCGGGTGTGATATGGAGCTCCTAAAGTGAAGAGCCTCAGAAACAATATGGTGCACCTCTATCGTAGCATGATTCGTTAGTGTAAGGGGGTGGGCGCGTTCTACCGTTAACCTCTCTTTAGAACTGTAGCCTATTTTTGGTGGCAAGACTGATCGAAATTAGAGTGGGATTAGCTGTTTCAGTAGCAAACGGGTTAACCTCAGTGGAAAAATCCTAAAATGTATTACTTTCCTGCCAATTTTGGCCGCTCTTTTTCTTGTCAGGTGCATCCTGCACTGTCCCTTTTTCCAACATTAGGAGCCCTTCTTCGGTTTGGGTGGTGCTTCTATTCTTCCCTTGCACGTACGTCTTACGACTACTGTACCTGCCGGTTCATGAAGTATGCGTTGATGCAGAGTGTCGGGTGTGTACATGTTGACATGATTTTCCAAACAGCCGTAAACATACCTACCGTACGTGTAGACGATTGGTTGTCCCTTCGCTCTGTACAATATTGGACAGCCTTGGGGCGGCTTTCGTCGAAGTCTCCGGCGTCGTTCGTGCCGACGCCTTTGTTGACAAGATAGTAGCCAGCCGTAAAGAAAGTACGAGGTGTAGGACGAATTGGGCACTCGCTTGGTTCAGGTGTATAAACTTATCGTGATGAAGCGCGAACAACTTGTCTCTGTCGTCCGCAACGCCCTCTTCACGCGTCTGACCTTTCTCCGCCCTTGCTACTGCTGCTCTCGCTGCTGCTGCCTCTGGGTGTATGGCGGTGTCGTGTGATCCTGTAGGACCCAAAACAATAACGAGCTGCGCGCATGGAGGAAGGGGAATATTAGTGTTTGGTGTTTGTGGTGTGTGCTTGGTCAAAATATCAGGACACCGGGTGGATTTGTTTTTGGGGTGGGCCGTTGGGGTGTGTGTTGATTTTATATTTTGACTTGCTCCGAGCGCCCAGGCATACTTAGACAGTCCTCCTGGCTTGTCTGCCTGAGAGTGAAGCATGACCGATGCCTGGGCACAATGTTCTTCGGAAAATACCAAGAGACAACACCACACCGTTACCTATGCTTGAGTCCTCTCATCGAATTAGCATAGATCCTCGAGGGGTCCAAACTTCGTGGGCTACGAAGAACTTCCGAGAGGGTGGGATCAAGCGGCAGGCGTAGACCCAACCCAACCCATAGCCCTAACCCTAACCATAACGCTGACCCGGACCCAAACAGGGCTAGAAACGAGCCATTCTTGGGCTGAGTCGGGTTCGTTTCAAAAACACCAGTAAGCCATTTTTAGGGGGTGGTACCCAAGGCGTACCTCCCAATCAGCGTTATTCTGTACGTTTCACCGTATACCAAAACTCTGCTCTTCCCAAGATCAGTATCCAAGCCGGCCGAGTCGATCTAGAGCCTTCATGAGCCGCAGCGTTCAAACACAGGTCATCCTTTAGTGCTCAGGCTCGGGTTTGGGTTACGGTTCGGTTTCGGGTCGGGGGTTGGCCCAAGTGCCTGGCGTGGTGTCAGGTGTTCTTGGTATGGCAAACAGTATAACCTATACAATTTCACTGGAGGGGTAGGCACGACTTGAGTGTGGGTATTACGTGGATACTAAAAGCATCGGTGCGTATTATACGAGTACGACGCCAGTGTCTCAATTTGGTGTTTTGATTAAATACGAGTACCGTAAGCATTAATATTGGTCATGTTTCACTCAAGATATGGGTAATTTCGTTAGTTCCGTCGATTCCCGTGCCACAAAAAACAATGGTCTCGTTCACGTATGATACAAACAAGAACAATTAACGAAATGGAGAAAATGAAACAACACACTGCCTTCCTACCACGGGAGAAACAACCACGACCACACCCAACAACAACAACAACAACAACAACAACAACAACAACATAATATTTCCACCGGTCATCTTCTAAGCATGCGCTTCTCCTTACTTTTATCCCAGGTACCGAAGACCTGTGGTAACACCCAAAACAGCACACCCCCTCGATCATATTTCCGGGGTGATCATCCAGACACGATACCCAACGACGTAACTAGGTATAGACGGAGAGATCAACGTATATCTTCCTGACATGCTTCGAATACCCTAAGTCTATTCAATCTGCGTACGCGCGGATTTTTAGGGGGTAGTTTTGGTCTTCTTTATTCACTAGGCAGTCCGCAGTGTATACCATTCTCGAGAGTGTGTGTATTGATGCGATCGCGGCTCGGCCGCGTCTTTCGCCAGTTTCGGCTAGTTTCGGGTAGGGTTAGGGTTAAGGTTAGGGTTACGGTCAGGCGTTGGGTTGGGCCTACAGTACGCCCCTACCTTGATCCCACCGACAGGGGGGGCTGCTTCCTAGCACATTTATGTAAACAGCCCAGACGTGTGCTACGATGGAGGTAGCACTTTTGAGGGCTTTTTGTTTCTGAATAACGGCGCTCTTTAACCCAAAATCTTCAAGTCATCGTTCTTGCTTTGCAATATTGTCGTTTTGTATACCTAGGTCATTGTTTGTTGAATCGGGTTGTACTTTTAGGCGACTCAAAACCAGTCGGTGGGTGAAGTACAAAGCTCCTAAAGTAAGGAGCTTCAGAAAAAAAGCGGTGCACCTCTATCGTAGCACGCCTCCCCACCCAGCGTAAATTCCACGCGAGAGTGAACGGATCGAAGTAGGTGCTCATAAGCGTGAATCGACGACTGGGAAGTCAATCCCACCCGGTGGGCGTGTTCCGTCGATACCGCCCGTTTTGAACGGCATCATACAATATATGTGTGTTCCGGCATTTCTGACAGAGAGCAGGTTTCCTACTTGCGTTCGGGTATTTGCTCTTTGTCCTCCCTGCGATGCTATCTTTACTACCCCAAAAACGTATCCAACACTATTTCCAAGTAGTTTTCTCCCCAAAAACCGTTTCCGGCTCTACAGGGGTTAATGCCGTACTTAAGAAGTACCTTGTTCAGAACTTGAGGCTCGGCTCTCTTCACGTAAAACAAAAAAAATCCGTGCCCTAAACACATGTTCAAGACGATACGGAAATTGCAGGACAAACGGGAGCAGAATCCATCAATGGCCACACTATAATAGACAAGAAACGTTCGAGGGGCATCGAAGGCTTCAGTTCGGAAGAATATACCGACTGAAATCGTTTTTGTGTTGAAAGAAAAGCACAGATAAGTCAAACTATTTCCTTCAAGCACAAGACAGCTAGCTGCTACGTGCGCGGACAAAAATGGCATTGTGCCTCGCGCCAAGCTGGCCCCTTGGATCAAAGCAAACAAAAATAGTGCTTTGATTCCGTGGAACCCTACGGTCTTCTTCGTTTGAAACGGCGGCAATGGTATTTCTGGTAGCGTAAGGACATCTAACGACCCCCTACGGAACGCGGCATATTTAGCTCCATTGCTAGACCTTGGACCATCTCCCCACCACCGCATACATACCCTGCTCGCTGTGGTGTATATAGGAGATGCTGGAGGCCTTACTCCTGCAAAGGAGTACAGCCAGTGCTGTGTTTTGCATCACATGAACCGAAACCGGTCAGCACAGCGAGTAATTTCAGAATTCCGGAGCTACTGTTATAGTATACACCCGGCCGTGGCCGCGTAGGACGCTACTACGACGGACGGCCGAGCTAGAAGCCCATGAACGTTCCTCTGCTACTGTATATGTAGTGCCCGGCGTTATCGCCGAAACCTCGGTTAAAATATGTGTCAGCCCACACTAATACTTCCATTATTATTTAAATCCATTCGTCCATAGTACAACGAGAGGAGGGGGCGTCTTTCGCGTATTCCACTGATGTGTTTTTTACAGTATCTACAGTATATTGCTGGTCGCGAGCGGGAGGAAGCTCGGCGGCGATGATGGTGTGTATGCTACGCCGCCTTGCTTTTAGAAATGGATCATTGGGCGCAACAACCACATACATAATACGTAGACGTGCAACATCAAGGAACACTCGCCTGAAAACGAGGATAATATGTAGTGAAAACATAATTTGGAGCTACCCTTCTATGATCCCAGCAAAACCCACTCTTTGCTCGTCCGATTTATAGCTCTGCCACCGCTGTTTCGTACCACTGCACGGTTCAGCTGCTTCTTCTGCTGCTGTTGGTTGGACGGCGTTGTACCGTGAATAGGTACATTAGACCAGCCAGGCACAGCGAGGGAGAGAGAGGGGGAAAGACGGAGGAAGATGTTCGCAGTGTGTGAGAGGTCTAGATAGCCAGGTCCTATGATATAACACACAATATACAAAAATACTCGGTGCCCCCATAGTGGTTGTACGGAGACCTGGCCCCCATACACACGAACTTGGTCCATCGTCCCACCCAAAGTGGGCCCATATCCCATTGGTAATAGGGTCCCACACACCGGGGGTGAATGTTATAAACCGTGGAGCGCGTAGCGCGAAACTACCTTATACCTGTCCGGTGCGCGTGGCCCCTCTAGCACCATATCAGAGATCCTGGGACCATATCAGAGATCCTGGAACCCACTGGAGAAAAAACTAAAATTTTTATGCTTGCCATCTGACAACGTGCAGCATGATCTTCAAAGTTGATCACTCAAAACATCCCCGGAAGAAGAAAACACAAGGAAAGAAAAGGAAACTTACGCACTAAGTCTACCTCCTTCTTTGCCAACTTTCAGCTTGAGCTTTGTTTACTCCATGGCTGTTTTTACTCCTTCCTTCGCATTGCGTTCTATTCTTAAATTCTACGCCGCATCTAGGCTCAAGTTACTGGTATTGTTTATGGGGGCCAGGTCTCCGTACAACCATAGGGTTGTACAAAATAATTTTGCACAATGTACGTACGCGTACTCAGTTCATATGGTACGGTCGTCACACAAAACATGCAACCTGGATGTACCTGTAAAGGGGTGGGCTGTTGGGGTCGGGTCGCCCCTACAGAGTAGATTCTGGCCGCAAGATTTCGTTCTACAAACAGTACCTCATATCATACGCGTATTTTCTTCCTGGAAAATTCCTGCGGTTTCCCCTGTATGCCGGTATTGGCGGTTGGCTTCTTTTGAGGTTTGTGGTTTGGGAAAGGCTTGGTGTTCTCTACAAAAGGGTTCTTCTCGAGACTGACCTGTACCACAGCAGTTGCCAGAGGCCCTTTCTTGCTTTTCAGAGTGGGGCATTAATAACTCTTGAACCAAGTATCTATGTACGTACAAATCGAGCTATAAAAGCAGGAGGTTTCTTGCTGTATCCCACGAAACAGTACATATGCACCACCGTCGTTGCGCCGGGCAGCGTGGCCATCGTAGTTGCAGCTATATGCCTATGTGACCCTATCGGCCTACGGGTTCTCTTGTTTAACCCCGCACTTCGTTGATTCTCCTGGTACCAGGCCCTTTGCTTGTATACACCATACACCATGAAGCAGGAATCGCAGGAAACCCAAAGCGATTATATGCCCCGCCGCGGGAACGTGGGAACACGCAAGTCGCGTACCTGCCGGATACATGTGTTGGTTGGGGTTTACTGTTTTACTGCGTAGAACTCTACTGTTGTAGTAATGGCGCTAAACCCTCACCCAGACCCGAACCCTAGCCCCACGGAACCCTAACCCAAACGCGACGGTATGGAGTAACCTGTGCTTAGATGCAGTGCTTGGATATTGTGCTTTGGAAAGTATCTACACTATGGGTAAAACTTACCACGGTACCAGGTTTATATATCAAAAAAATGTGGACATGCGTGGCGTACAGTACCCCCATATGGAGGTACAGTACCGAAAGGTTTGTCAGGAATCCTCAATATTCCACATCCGGTGGTACTACAGTAGATAGCCCCCAGTAAGACAAAATCGGAATACATACTCGATATACTACAGCTACCCCAACCACACAAACATATAGCCGGTGCCCCCAAAAAGACTTGTTGAATAGGTGTCACTGCTGTACGACTTTACCCTTCCCCCGGCTGGATCAACCTAGATGTTTTCCAAAACACAGCATTGAAGCATTAGTCTTTCCATCATAGCGTTCGGGCTAGGGTCAGGGTTAGCGTTCGGGTCGGGGGGAGGCTTCAGCGCCATTCTACAGTCCCGTATCAAAACCGAGCAAGAGGGGGTATGACTTGCATGTCCCCACATAGGGACAATGAACCGCTTCGCCCAACCACATCCAAAAGCTACACATCCCCCGTGAAGATCCGTCCAAAATTCATCATCGTGTTTTGTTACCGGTTATATCAATAGATCTACAACTGTTGTACTGTAGAACCTCTTACAGACCGCAATTACCTTCCTCTGGGGCCCTATTTGTTTCGTCTTGAGTTTCGATTGCCTTGGCTTGTATCGGTTCACGGCTCAACGCAACACACACAGCGGCAGCAACACCAGCACCAGCGCCACCAGCAGCGACTGGCAGATCAGGATTCGACGAGTGGAGTGTGGGTTGCGGACGACAAGGAAACGTTATTCTCGATTCTTCACGAACCAGGCGAGCGAAGGTTCCCCCCTGGCGTACAGCAGTATACTTGTTTCACGGCTGTCTGTGGTAACTCCCATATATATCCAAGCGGCAATGCGCATCAATCAGCGTACGAGTAAAATATTTGTATACACTCATGGACAGCAGCTCACTCGAGCGACGTACACACGTATGTACGTGAAGACAATAAAAAGAGAAACCACACGGCAAACTAAAATAGGGGTCCTTGTTGTTGTGCGCGAAATAGTGCAGCCCTGATCCCGTTTCCTACGTCTGGCTCTACTTGGGTCTACTCCGTGCAATTACTCTAAACTGTGAAGAGTGTTGCCTCTCTCCGCCACTCTTACTTCGTTGCTGTTGTAGTTGATGCCGGGGCCATGATTACTCTGAGCGCGACGAAAGTATTTGGTATTAGCAACGTCGGTGTACGATTAATCTGAGCGCGCAGCAATAGTGCGAGTTGAGATTAGGTTGGGCATCCCGTGTCGTAGAATACACCTCCTTATTACGGTAGTCTGTTGGGCTTCTGCTAAAATATTAACCGTTCGGCTACCCGAGCTAAGCCTGACACCACCCCCCTATAGAACGGAGGAGAGTGTACAGAAGGTGGGGCGGGTATACGGGCGGACGTGTCAAAACCATATGCGGTTCTTATCTTTATGGGGACCGGGGAGAGTATCTCTACGGGTCGGATAGTAGGGGGAAGGTCCATTTGTTTCTTAAAGTGTGAGGTAGTTTTGGGTGGGCGGCGGCGTGGTTCGAGCTCACGACTTCAAACCCATGTTCTGCCGTTGACGCCACGTTCTTTAGGTATTTGTAGTCTGTTGGGCTTCTTGTAAACGGCACCAAGCCGCATACCCCAAACTGCAGTAAGCCTATGTGCAAGTGCTACGATAGAGGTAGCTCTTTCAGGCTCTGAACGGTCTCTCAGGGTAAGCGGGGCTCCTTAACCAAAATCTTCGGAATTTTAAATCTTACCTTTGCAATCTGCCTCGCCGTGAACCTATAGTAGGCCATCGAGAAGGGTACACTTAAACTACGTTTCAATTGAATTGCCTTCGTACTGATAATAGAGTATTTTTCATATTTTTTACTTCGGGGGTAGTTTTATTTCTATCCAATACAGGTTTTTGGGTGGGGATACACTCCTGCATTTTCCGCAACACATGAAGTACTGTGAGTGATCGCAGTGTCCCGCAACGCCTGTAAAGCGGTTAATACATACTGCTGTAGGCCGTTAAAAAATTGCGGATGTGGCCCACAGCTCCGCGGCTTTGTTATGTTTTGGGAAATCTCAGCCTGCTGCCCACATTGTTTTTAGCATATATCCTGTTTCTTTTGTGCTTCAGAGAATATAAGGTGCACCCCCACCGTGGCATTTCGTCGGGCTCGTTACATTGCGTTCTACTACGGTACTTCGGGTACCAGGTTTATCACCCCGCAGGCCATCCGTGTGGCCGATGCTGTCGTAAAATAGGCGTGTTTCGTCGTTTGTTTTCCCCCCAGAGTCCCGAGAAGGTTCACGCCGTTGGGGCCCATGTATGTGTATATAGATATAGCGACCAAATAAAATACTTCGATCGCGATATTTCCCAATAGACCACGAAGAGCGTGCCGCGACACGCGGTGGGTATATGTATCACAAGAATGTACTTCGTTTGATACAGCTGCTTTCCAGGTGCATTGAAGTTAGGACAAACATCGGGTGCGTGCTAGAGAGTAGACGTATTCGTAGACAAGTTGTACGATTAAGTAGTAGAGAGGCAAACGGGGCAAGGCTGTCTCGTACCTCGCAGTATAGGCTGTGTGCGTTTGAAGTAACAGCACCTGAAAGATACTCCCGCCGCTACAGGCAAAAACACAAACGACATATATCTAATATTATTATCATGCTTGCCATCCGACAATATGCGGCATGACCTTCAACGTCGATCATTCATAACGTCCCGAAAGGAGAAAACCTCGGAAACAAAATGAAACCTACGCACCGGGTCTACTTCTTCTCCCGTCTGTGCCAATTCTTCGGCTCGAGCTTTATCTACTCTAACGACCGATCTATTATGCATTTGACGCGTGCTACGATAGAGGTAGCTCTTTATGGCTCAAACGATTTCTGAATGGCAAGGCTCCTTAACCCAAAAAAAAACTCGTCGGAATTTAGTTTTATTTGCTCCGCGATTTTCGCTGTCTGCCTAGGCCATGGGATTGCTCATCCGGCAGCGGGGTTTGGTTTTCTCCAAAGCAGTTTTTGGGAGAGGTCTCAAAGGTCCTCCGCTGACGGACGTCAGAAAAACAATGGCGTGTACCTCTACCGTAGCGTGTGTCATTTCGTAAAACTGAGAATTAATTAAAACATGGTTCGCGGCCACCTGTTTAACTCTATGTACTACACGTGCGCTCGAAGCATCACGCATCTACCAAGTATGAGTTTAACCCGCTGAAAGCCACGCAGAAACCCTCACGAATATGTTAGCCAAATACGCGCTAGGTAATTGGCGTCTCGGCAAAAAGATAGAATTACTTGAAAATAGAGGTGAGTTTTTTTTACGAGCAAGGTCCCTACGTACTGTCGGAGTGAAGTCAGCTGGCGCAAATACACAACAATCCAGATCGCTTTGTTTTTCATTTTTTTGCTCTTTTATAGCCTAATACTTGACTACCCCAAACGGTAGAGCTGTGAGTCGGCACGATTTAAGAAGTCAACTAGTTGTTGGTCGGACTACTGTGTATGTTAGTCGTTTCCCGGAGGTGGCGATTATCGGACATATTGAATTTCCATACTTGTACGATTGAATGTTGCATGGGGGATACTTCTTTTTTCCTCTGGGCGAAACCACCTCGCCCGGGGAAGGCTGATTTGCCTCGCCTAAATCGGCTGGCTATCATCTGGCTTCGCCAGCCGAGTAGACGAGTAAAACCAGTTCATTGGATAGTGGCACTTAACCTTTTAGGTATTAATCGTGAAATTCTGCCGACTCACGCCTCTACGAAACGGGAAAGTACTCCGCCCGTCCGCAGTTATTTTTGGGTAAGCTATGTCAATTCTCTGAAAGCATCGCGTCAACCTCAGTTAAAGTATATTGAAAGCCATGTTTTCACACGTGTTGTATCCATGGTACTACAGTACGTACTGGCGCGAAACATAACCGAGTCGTACAAAGTCGTTACTGGCAGTATATGACTGCTAACCGGTGTTCCCGACGCCATCACGTACCTCGTACTGAGCGTGACCCAATTTCACGAGCTGCGGTTTGCTTGTGAGGAAATCCAGGTGTCTGCAAAATGAAGCCTAAACGTTGGTTTGGGGGTCGACGTTTTTATTCCGTTTGGAGTCTGACGAATTCCGTCCAATTTCGTCCACCGCAGAGCCCCATAGTAGGGGTGTAGTCCTCTGTTGAGACAGCTGGGACCGCAAATCTGGAGAGAATAGCAAGCTTCTCTACACAAGACGCTAAGTTTCAAGACCCGCTCTCTGCTACGCCACGAACCAGCCGAAAGTACAAACACGGCGTGATAGAACAGCGGGGGGATTCTCCGTTTCGATGAAACATCTTCATATTAGAGTGAGCAGGAACCCGGGGATGGCGGGTGAATATGATCCTCCCGCGCCCTTAACCGACCCCGCCCCGGCATGGTTTGGCGTAACCACGGTTAATATTCCTAAGGATTTTGTTACCACTGAAAAATATGACCCCATTGTAGCTACAAAAAAATAAAACTTTCTAAAAAAAACACGCTTAATCAACCGTGCTACTGCTGGGAACGTCTGACGCCCCTTGAACTGGGTCCTGCCACTGAAACCAGTAATTCCTCTGTCGACTTCAGTGCGTCCATGAGCGCTCGCTCTAACTCTATCCCGGGAAACCTATGGCAGCAGCAGGATCCAGTATTGGTACCCAATCAGATGTGTAGCTTCCAGAGACCATACCTAGTATTTCCGTGCATGGGGAGTGAGAAACTTGCGCCCAGGGAGAACGGTAGTTGACAACGTCCCCTGGGCACTTTACCTAATACCTGGTACGTAAAAAGCAACGTTTTGATGGCATTATGTTTATTGGGAACACGAACACGTCGGTATAGACAGCAACGAGCGAAGACAGGTGGCACTACTGAACCCACGCGGTAGATGCGGTAGACAACGTCAAACTGGGAAGTGCAGAAACGTCGGGGGGGGGGTGTCCCCGCCATCGGAAATGCATGTTTAACACCAAACCAAGTTGTGTGATGATTGAATAATTTTTCAACATTTTATCCGGGATACAATTATCCAGTTTTTGGGTCGAAAATACAGTTTTTTGAGTTGAAGGGGTATTTTGGTCTTTCGCATAGCCTTTGGAGTACGTAAACAAAATGCGATCTTAACGATCCCACGAAAGCAATAACAAACAAAACGAAAATCGGCTAGAAGATAAAGAATAATAAATACTCCGGGGGCCGTTGGAAATTAACGACGTGTGTCTTTTAGTCAGGGTTTATTCGGTACGTTATTTCGAAGAACCAAATAGTATAGGTCTCCTCAAAATTAGTTCCTACTGTACCATGCGAGCGCAGAGTGGCTACGCACGTATGACTCCACGAGTTACTGTAGGACTAAAACGCGTTTTGTCGCCCACGCACACATCGCGCAGAGTTCACAATATCACAGGCTAAAGCGGGGTCGATTGACCCGACCCGACAAGAAAATAAGTTGAGTAGTAAAAGTATGCCCAGACAAGGACCACGAGCCCATACAAACCTCGCGATCTCAATCGACCAGACCCTTAATGTTTTAAAAACATCGTGACATGAGCCGACATAAAATTATATCTAATATCTAAAACCGTCCCGACCCGACCTGACCCGACCCGACCTGAACCGAACCGAACCCAACCGA
>JAYJME010003536.1:0-11989 GCA_036873775.1 Costaria costata | reverse complement strand
TTTTACAGGGGTTAAAAATAGTATTTCCCCGAAAAACCAGAAAGCCTTCGATTTTGAGGAGCCGATTTTCTAGTTTCTTTAGGGCAGCAACACCAGTGTTCAATGTGAAGAGACACACACATAACGTCGATCTCCCTCTCGAAACAAAGCAAATATCGAGTTTGGAAACCCCGACAAATAAGTATTCAAAAACTCGTGGACTCGGGGACTCGCGGGATGAAGGAGCATGAGCATTTTGAAACGTTTGCCGAACGACGCGTTGAGAGCGCAACCCGCGGACCGCTCACGCAGCTGCCCACGTGTGTCCAGGGTTTCACATCGGATATCTCGGCATCTGTCTTGAGTCTGCCTGCAACAGTACTCTGTGTCGCGGGCAGTGACGGGCCATGCTCGGATGCTCCTCTCAAAGCCTCGTCCACACAAGCCAAACAAATGTTTTTGCCGAGAAAACTGCAAGCTCAATGCACAATATACTGGTACACGATACGACTTGCGATAGATTCTGCTGCAGAGTATCGATGCAATATACCTCACAGGCACAAAACCAGCAATGAATTCAGAGCTACCGCTGCGTAGTTTACACCTTTTACTCGTATTCCGGCACGCAGATTTGCTCCCGGATTACGGCGGACATCTGACGAGGCAACTCTGTACCAAGGCATACGAGGCATCAAAATTATCTGCACGCCGACGCGTGCTACGATGGAGATGCATCTAAATTCGGTCGGTCTCCCCACTTGAGGAGCTCCATATCTCACCCGAAAAACTGAACATGAGACAAACATGTACGCTTAACCCGACAACCAATCCCATGGCCTAGGCATACTATTACGGGGGACCATAGTTAATAGGACCTACTGTAGACACAATAGGACCTACTGTAGACACCAAAACCAATATGTTTCCCTATTTTTGCCATAAATATTTGGTCCATAGTTAATAGAACCTACTGTAGACACAATGGAACCTACTGTAGACACCAAAACCTGTAGGTTTCCTTATTTTTGCTAACAATATTTGGTCCTATTTACTATGGTCCCCCCGTAATAACGAATAACATTTAGAAAATGTAGATGGGATTCAACGATATTGTGTGTACAGTGTACAGCACAGTTGTTCCTCAGTTGAGGAGCTCTTTCGGCAAAAACGTTCTATAAGGCTACCCCTATCGTAGCATGCGTCCGCTAAAAGCTGTACAAGGACGCTGCTCGAGTGAACCCTGCATTCCAAGTTCAACTTCACACGTTAGAGAATCTGTGCAAGGGCCCAGGTCCAGCAAGGGCACTTCGACTGCTCGTGGAAGCCACCAGGGCCTCCATCCACTCCCGAGTCCACCTTTGTGTACAACAGCAGCAGCGACGGTGGACAGCGGCGACAACAACCTCACCAATGCGATAAAGCGACTTAATGTTTTCATCATAAGGGGGCTTGCCCAACTCGATGAGTGGCGCAAGAATACCTGCATCTCCGTCAGCATACCATCACCATCAGAGGAGAGACAAGACCAACTACCGTCAACGGAGGCGACACAACGAGCGGCGCGCCTTCGGCACCTCCCACGGCCTCCCTTTGACAACATCTGTTGGAGTCCGACAGATCTAACAAAGCGCTGATCGATATTCTCCGCCTCGCGCCGGAGAAGCCGACATCCTTTTTGGTGTGCAAACATGAGGGCACCACGGGTCTCAGCGGTGACGGAGACAACGTGTATCACGACCTGGTAACTACGTACAAGATGGTCGCCGATAAAATGATCCGCGCCAAGACCGAAGAACTGGCAGCCATCAAAAGACGCCCCGGTCAAGATCCAACCACTTACTTCCAGGAGAAAGTCGGTTCCTGCGTGATCTACTGGAGCACAGGGAGCTGAACAGATGTTCAAGATCATCTTCGTTCACGAAATAGTCGAGGACTACAAAGATGTGTGGCTTCCAACGCACCGCGATGCGACCTTCGATCTGGCACAAACAGAGAAACCGATGCGCACCTCTACCTCAACAATAATTCGCACTACAACGAGGCCAAAAGCCTAGGATAGGTGAACGTCACACAACCATGGAGGCACAGTCTTCCCCCGTCCCCGGTGGCACTGCCGCTGGTACAGCACTGCAGCTACGATTGCTTCTCGTCCCTCAATAGTGTTGGCAATATGGGCGAGGACGACGCAAATACCGGAGGGAGCATCTGCAGAAACAACGGAAACGGTAGCAACAGTGGCAAAGCAACGGCATCAATCGCCAGAAAACCCACAGAAGGGGTGGCCAGGGTCACGAGGGCATCAACAACTATGTCGGCGGAGGCGGACAATAGTGATGATCGGAGTGCACAACTCTGCATCCCATATATCGACGCGGACGACTACAGCAGGGAGCACCACCCCCACCGAAAGGCAGCGCTTAGGATTACTCGGCACCCACTCCTCAAACACCGACTTCGATATTGGCTTTATTTTAATGACGACTAGCGCTCGGTCCTTCCAACAACATAACGTCCATGCTGGTCGACACCGGAGGAACGGAACACGTCCTGGGCAGCGAAATTATTCAAGGATTGAAGGGCATTTCCGTACCAAGCTTTTCGACAAACCGAAGATGATCACAGCCACCGGTCAGAGGGTGCTGCTTTACTTGGGATAGCCGCCGGTGCTGCCGTCGATGGAACCATCTCCGGTGACAACGGTGAGTATATCCAAGGAATTGCTTGGCATCGTACGCGTGCAGAGACTTGGGCGCCACCTATATCCTTCCTCCGCCGGAATTGCAAGGGGAATCGTTGCCTACCTCCACTCGGGACACCCTCGCCTGACGAAGGATGACACCATAGTACCACAGCAACAACCGGGTGAGAAACACGGGGTACGCGCTTTCGACGTGGACACCAATGTAGAAGGGAGCACGCAGGCACCATCTACACCCAGCACGGTCATGACAGTACAAATTGGTGCTGACACCTGGCCCACGCGTGACAATTAAGCCAGCAACAATATCCAGGGAGAGCACGAATCCTCCATAGCTGGGGCAGGATCACCACCGCCTGAAGTCAACGGAGAAGCAGCACCATCACCTCGAGTCGCTGGAGAAGAGTACTCGCCATCCGGGGTGCTAGAGAGCTTGGTGTTTCCATACGACAGATACAACAAGGACGTATTTGCTGTTCTCCACCTCGCGACGGGCAAGCCGGCATCGCCCTTGATGCGCAAGCAAGATTCTTCCGGTCTCAGCGGTAACGGATACAACGCAGAATAGGAGCTGGTAACGACGTACAAGAAGATCACCGACGAAACAATCCACGCCAAGACCGAACAAGTGGCGGCCATCGAGATGCTCCCTGAAACACAACCCAACCACTTGTTTCCTGGCAACCGATTCCTGCGAGATGAGCTAGAACGCACAAGAGAGCCCATCACCGAGCGGAGGTTCAAGAGCATCCCCAATCAGGGGATGACAGAGGAATACAAGGACGTGCGGTTCGCAGCGTACCGCGACGCCACCTTTGACCTGGCGACAAAATGGTGGGCAATATATGCCTTGACAACCTGTCGCGCCGGAACGCGACCAAAGATAGAGTCGCCGGACATGGCATAGTCATGGTAGCACAGTCTTCCCACGGCATCATTGACATCACTTGTTACAGCTGAAAAGGGCCTGGACACTACAGTTACGACTGTCCCCAACCTCTCAACAGCGGCGGCAACAGCAAGCGAGAACGGTGGAAGCAATGGCAAAGATAGTATCAACAACGACAACCACCAGAAAGGTAAAAAAGGACGGCCAGGGCAGAAAGAGCAAGCGAGGATCTGGCGGTAGCGCCTGACAAAAGTGGTGCTCACTGCACAACTCCACGACGCACAAAGATGGTGCCACACGCAGAGAGCAACTCGCTCACAGAAAGGTGGCGCTTATTCCACGGACATAGTCGGCACTCATCCAAGCACTCAGCTCAGCACCAACTTCGACTTCGCTTGTGGCTTTAGTAGAATGGCGACTTGTCATCGATACACAATGAGCATGCTGGTGGGAAGCTTAGCGACGGAACACTTCCTCTACGACAAAGTCATTCCAGGATTAAAGGACATATTGCTGGACTACACGCTGCCCAACTACCCGAAGAAGATCAAGGCAGCTGGCTTGTGAATGCTCCTTGGGACTGCCACCGGTATTTTCCCCGGACCTATCACCGATAAGAACGATGAAGCGCATAAAGCAAGTTTTTTGCGTAGTGATCGTGCCGGGACTTGGGCGCCAACTATTATCTTCCTCCCCCGGAATGGCCAAGGGGGTCGTAGTCTGACGAAGTCGACATCGTGGTGCCGCTACAGCAACCGCGTGAGGACAATGGGTTATGCGCAGTCGACAAGAACATCAGTGCAGAGAAGAGCGTACAAGCATCCTCTACACTCAGTATGGCCATGACGGCACAGTTGAGCAATGATATCTGGCACAGACAACTAGGTCATGTGAACCTTCGCAGCATGGAGTTACTTCGCAAGAAGGAAAATATCGATGTGAACTGTAGCAACACGATGGCCTGAGATGTCTGCGTAGTCCGCCAACACAGGGGGCACCCTAAGAAGAATCCACATAAGACCAGCAGGCCAGTGGATCTGATGTACACCGACCTCATGGGGCCAATAAACCGGCAGAAAAAGGTGTCTTCGAGTTCATCAGCAAATCCATCGACGACTTGAAGGTCCTGGAAACCCCACCCTACAATAATCTGCATGCGCTGGGGTGGAAAAACACCTATATGTACAAGACGCCATCGACCACACTTCCTTCCTCAGTTCCGTCATCAACATCGAGGAGTCTGGTGAATGGAAAGATGCAGGGGGCTAAATGCAGACCATGGTGCTTGAAAACAAACCCCGCAACACCATCCACGGGGAGGACGAATATTCCATCGATGAAGCAGGAGCTCCTTCATTCAGGGTCACCGTAACAGGATCACCATAACCAAGTGTCTCTGAGGTCCCATCCTCACCGTCTGATGCCACTGGAACAGGAGCATCCTCATCTGAAACGCCAGACCCGGTTGCACCCGGGCCGCAGGTGGTCCGCGTCACTACTCGGTCTGCGGCTCGAGCCAACCCCAACCCCGTGGACAACAAAGCCCTCGCCAATAACCAGCTGCAGAGGGCCAACCTGCTCGTGAGAGGACAGTCACAGGCCAGACTCGCTGCAGGATTCATGGATGATGTTCACAGCAACGAAGAATATCTTCCCACACCCACAGTGTTCGCTTTAGTCACTGTCAGCCATAGATGCAATGGGTTCCTCGTGGAGTAGAAGCATACTATGTCATCAAACTTTTCGTCAAGTACCAAAGTGGAATTACCTCCCCTCAACGCAAGCAGTGGGAAGATGCAATGAAACAAGAAGGTGATGTAAAACCTCAATAAAGCACTCGAGGGTCTCTCTCGTCATGAATGATGTCGGCGAGATCAGCTTCATCCTTGGTATGGTCGTCACCAGCGACTATAACCAACGTTGGCTGACCATCGCGCAGACGGTTTACGTGCAGGGTGTTCTCGATTTGGTTCAAAACCACCGGACTTCAGGCCCACAAACACGCCAGACCACGGGCCTATCCAGCAAGCAGCCCTAGGACAAGCTACTAGTAGTAGTATTGCACAGTTGGCGCATCAGGCATAAAGCTCTACCAGGCTGTCGTTGGATCGGTGCTCTACCTGGCTCAGTGTACTACTCGCTGCGACACCTGTTATTCAGACAACCAGCCCAAAAGGGCGTGTAGCAAGCCCGGGGTGTGCACACGACCATGGTCAAGCATTTATCTGCTTCGCTACTTAAAGGATTATCCGGACCTTGGCGTCACCTCGTATATACAAACAAAGACCTCGAACCATGCACGGCAATCTACCGACTCCTCCTTCCCCGACCGCCGTAGATTGGCATCGGGCTAATTTTACACGACGGTCGGAGAACCCATTCACTCCGGAGACAAAACACAGACCATGGCTGCGCAAGCAACAGCGGAGTGAGACCTGA
Source organism: Costaria costata (assembly GCA_036873775.1). NCBI lineage: Eukaryota > Phaeophyceae > Laminariales > Agaraceae > Costaria > Costaria costata. The sequence goes on along the minus strand of JAYJME010003536.1, from coordinate 5,984 downwards.
TCGAGCTCTGGAGGCAAGGCAGCAACTTCCCTCTTCAATTCTTGAAGGAGTCGACCTTCACCATGTTCGGCACGGTGTTGATGAACTGCACCAGTACTGGCGCCCTATACATCGCTGGCAACTCCATCTACATCCCAGGGATCGACTGCCTCGCGCTTCGCTTCTTCGTATTTCTCGAGATGGTCGAGAGTGGCAGGGCCAGCATCCACCACGTGGGCATGCATGACATGCTTGCCGACACCGAGCGACCAAGCATCTCGGCAAGAACGCGCACAACTCAAACATACTGCCGATCAAGGATTTTCGCGCTAATGACAAGTAACTATCCGATGGGGAAAGCGGGCTACAAATACGGCTTAAAGCTTGAAGTCAATTAATGCCCTTTCATTGTTGCCAGGGGGCACTTCTACATATCAGCCTGAGGCCGCCATCGCAGTTCTTGGACCACCAGAGCATCATCGCCTGGGGTCGCAATAATCCCACCCGGGGCTGCCGGGGCGTCATCGACCGAGGTTGTCAATACCATTATAACATCACCGGCAGATCACCGCCTGCGGTCGCACAGTATTTTCGCATGTATACGTGTGCCAGGTACTGTGTATGATGTGAACTATACCTGGTAGTTCGAAGAATGTAAGCAGAAAAGGCTTGAACCGTCCGAGTAGATCATTTATATATATATATATATATATCTTCGTAGGCCTGGGGCCGAGCACCTGTGGTAAGAGTAAGATCGTAAGCGAAATGCAGGGTACTGTTAACATTTTCATTGCTGTCGACAAGCCTGCCAGTGAATCAGGATACACGCTGACAGGATACCGGTCGCCACGGTTTCTGGTCAAGTAGCTTGCAATTGACAAGCTTGACAAGTGAAAGAAGGCACACATTGGAACGGTACTTCGCCACGCAAGCTTTAGGTTTGAGGACGAAATAATATACATCTTGGAACGAAATTCCAACTAGCAGGACGTCTCCTAAACTGGTGCAGCCACCGAGGGGCCGTGTTAAGTTATAGGCACAATTTATTTGGTAGCAGCCTACGTATCGGATCGATGCTCTGCAGCAGCGTCTATGACAAACCATATCGTGTACGTCATATATGGCATACTTCTTTACTCGAATAGCCCTATAGTTGCGGTTCGGCAAACAGCAGCTGTGCCGCTAAGAAATTGAAAAATACCAGTTGGCTGTTGGAATAACTAGATTGTGCTTATGATCGGTTACTGGCTGGATGACTGTTGGGTATATTGAGGAAATCCAATGGTAGGTTGGCTTTATGGTGGGAAATGCTGTGAAGGGAAATCCCGTTTGGCGAGATTTCGGGTGGTAATTTTTCCGCCTGTTCTTGTCTCGTTGTGTCTTGCCACCCCACTCGCGAGGAGCTTTATTACTATACATATGGTTCATATGAATATCTCCCGGTACTTGATGAGCGCATCAACAGTGGCATATCTCGTAGATATGTCAGTGCTTCAGACTTAACCAATACGATCACTAGCGTGGCTTCACTAGCCTGTTGGGAAGTCTGGCCCGAGATTACTGACCTCCCACAGGGGACAAGCTGATTTTCCGATTTCGTCATGCCTGGCGAGATTGATGAGAGCGCTGGACTGGTCAGGAGTGAGGAGGACTACTTGGCTTCACAGAAAAGGAATACAAAAGGAATTGGAAAGGATGCACATGGAGCGGACGCTGGGAGGACAAGAGACAGCAGCTGGATCGGTGCCACAACAAGGGTCAATGACCCCCCAGCAGGCACGTTCGCACCTATCCTAATCTATACTCTCCCGCCTAGATTTGGTGGAGTCAAAGAATCATGGCCCTTACGACGCACAAAAATTAATTCGTACCCAGCTATCAGAGGTTGCCGTGATGCCTTGAAAGAAATTATGAACCCTGTGATGGTCGAAGATTACGACCTCACGAAAGTGCATTTGTTGCTGGAGCACTCAGATCCACAGGTTGCGTCGGCTAGAGCGGCGTCGTCAACGCTGGTAGAAGCGTTTGTGTCTAACCCCCCCGTTTAGACTAGGATGCTAGAAACCAAGTCACCAAGCCTTGCATGGCAAGTCATGAGTGATTTTTGTATACCTAAATATATTTTGGAGAGGCGCAGGGTAATGCAGGAGCTCGGTGCCGTAAGGATGGTCGAGATGGACCCTGCGGAATATTTGGGCAGGATAGACAAGGCGGTTCATAAACTGAACATGTTTGGAGGGAAGAAGCATGACAACGAAGTGAATGTCCACATCGTTCAAAACCTATCAACATCGCACCATGTTGAAGAGACAATCCTTCTATGCACTGATTACGCGCGCTACTATTGACGAGTAAGAACAAAATGCATACATGTCGGGCAAGAAGAGCGGTGGTGATAGCGAACTAGTTGGCCCACCGTACCGTTTTGAAACACGGCTTGGACAGTGGCGTTGGGATGATACGGGGCCAGCACCGTTTCGTAACGGTGGACATGTACCGCCGAGGGGGTATGTCCCGACTGAACCCCCGCCAGGTGCACTGCCGCTGAGACCACCGCCGCCGGTGGGCTTGGGCCCGGGAGGTCCACAATCAGACCCCCGTTTGTGCTTCAGGTGTCAAAAGCCTAGTCATTCTACTGCACGATGCACTGCTGGCCCACGCGCACATGCACACGTCACACAGAATCTCCCGCCTGCCAACATGTATGGCGCATCGGCATTCGTTTTTAACCACACCGGCCACGTTGCCCCGATATACCCCCCTCCTAGGTACTATGACGGAGGCTGGCAGGCTGGAGCACCTGCTTAGCCTTATGGCCTTGATGGCCATGCCCCGGCTGGCCATGCCCGACCGCATGTCCCTCCCCCGAATGATTATCATGGTGTGGCTGAACTAAAGCACAGCAGTAGCACTGCGCCAACTCACGAACCTCATATTCTCACCGCGCTGACTCTGCCACCAGGCCAAACGTATGACCGTGACGTTTCTGGGGCTGCTAGAGCAGACGAGTGGGCCGCTGACGTCAGTGAAAAACGTTACGTTACTGGTGGCCTCACTGGGGTGGTAGAAGGCACCCCCCCCCAGTAGGTAGGGAGATGATGTTGGCAGGAAACATGCGGTCGCTGGAGATGAAGTGCTTCAGGAAGTTATCATTGCTGGTGTACTCCTCGGGAGGTGACACGTATGTGAAGCTAATTATTGTGGCTTACGTACCCGGGTTTTTCTTCAATATGTTCCCGCTGTATGCTGTGATGCCCAAATGTCGTGTGACTTTGAATGGAGAGGTGATCCACATGCTGGGGGGGGGGGTGTATTTCGTGCGTAGGGAGTCAGGTTATTACTGCAATGCCATTAGATTGACTGACTCTCCCATCGCTAACGTAGTGTTGACCCCGGGAAAACAAAGGAGTATCGATATTTACGAAGTCCACGTCGCTCTCGCCCACTCCCATGCTGAAACCCTTCGTGAGACGGCCCGTCAACACGGTATGAACGTGTTTGGAGAGTTGGTTCCATGCGCTGGGTGCTTGGAGGCTAAGGAGAGGAGAATGGCTGTCCCGTGGTCGAGTAACTGCCGCTCGACCAAGCCCCTGGAACTCCTGTTCGTGGGCCTGTCCAGGAAGCTCCCCACGTCGTCCGGCGGCTTCCAGTACCTCATGATGACCGCGGAGGATTACGCCAGGCTCGGGTGGACATATTTCCTCAAGCAGAAATCCGACGTGTCAGTTGTTTTCACTAGTTTTCTGGCCGATATCGGTGCACAGGGCACCCCGTTCATCGTGGAGTGCCTGAGCTCGGACACCCGCACTGATTTAACCAAACTGGAGTACGTGACGCTGCTGGATCGCCACCACATTCGCCGCGAGTACACGCTGGTCGACTCTCCGAAGCAAGACGGCGTGATCGAGCGCCGAATTGCCATGGTTCTGGAGGCAGCGATGGTGTCCTGCCTTGAGGCCCCTCGGCTGGTCGGCGGCGTGTCAATGCCACCGACAGGGAATCTCTGGGCGGAAGAGTATGTACACGCGAGTGACGCGATCAACATGTCAGCGAGGGTAGGGACAAGCCGGACATGCTATATCCCTCAGAAATGTTGTAGAGCGCCGTTCCCATGGCTCCTCCCATTTCTGAAACCTGGTTTCCACCATATGAGGCGGATGCTGAGGTCCGAGCCGAAGGCGCAGACGTGCTTCTCCCTGAACAGCGGCAGCAACCACCCGTGGGACTGCTGCAAGGTCCTGCTTGTGCCCGGCCGCAGGTCGTACACCCGACGCGTCACTTGGGAGCACCCGAGGGATGCGTTCATTGGGCTGCTACCTGCGGCATGGGGGGGGGGGGATCCCCGCCGCCGCCCCTGCCACCGCCGGAGGTGCCGGCACCCCCGCGAGACCAGGAGGTATGGTAGGCGCTGCCGCAGCCGTCGTTGTCGTCGCGGCCACAGCCGCCGTCGTCATCGTCACCGCCGCCGAAGTCATCGCCGTCGCTATCGCAGTTGTCACAGTCGCTGTCGCAGCCACCGCCGTCGGCGTTGCAACCGCCGCCACAGCAGCAGCAGCAGCAACAGCAACAGCAACAGAACAGCCGACGGCGTCGTCGAGGCAGCATTTTTCACAGCGGGCCTCCCGAGAACTTGGAGATTACATCTCGGGCCCGGTCGGTGGCAAACTGCAGCAACGGAGGCGTACGAGGGGCGAGCCGGCACGCAATCAAGGAGGTATGGGAAACGGTCGGAGGCCTGAACATTGCGATCTGCAGCAGCCAGGGCGTACGAGGGGTGAGACCGCGCACAATCAGGGGGGAACGGAACACGGGCTGCTGTCTGTCGACGCCGAAGTCGTGCGCCGAAGCGTGCGCGGACGATTACTCTGGCATTTGGCACCAGGCAATGGCGAAGGAATACGCTGGACTGGAAATCGCGGAGATTTTCGGGGCGACGTAGCAACCAAGCGGCATGAACGTTATTTCGGCGAAATGGGTATTTGCCTGGAAGTCGCACAAGCATGGCAATGTGGTCCGGGCGAAGGCGAGGCTGGTTTCAAACAGCGTGAGGGAATGATTTATTTGAGACTTTTGCTCCGACACCTGCGGCGTCTTGCTTTAGGTTAGTGGGTGCCGTTGGCTGCGAGTTGGATTTAGACTTGTGCCATTTCGATGCCGAACAGGTCTGCGTTCAGTCGACGCTTGAGCAAGATGTTTTCATGCGGTTGCCTCAGGGTTGTAGAGGGATGTCTGGCAAAGTAGTACGCTTGAACCGCAGCATTTACATAGTTTGAACCAAGAGTCAAGATCGTGGCACAATAATTTGGTAGTGCACATGAAGAGTCTTGGTTTTGAGAATGAATCCTGCCGATGCGTGTGTCATGGGCTTCATCGAGTCTGGAACTGTCTCCATTATAACCGTAGTTCATGTGGGCGACATTTTTGCAGTGGGACGGAAGGCTAGGAGGTGCAATCGGCTCTGCGAAGACCTGGATTGCCTTGTACCGATCAACAATCTAGGAGAGTTGAAGTGGTATGCGGGATGCCGTTTTTCTAGGGATTTGGGTGCCGGTACTTCGACGATCTCGCAACAAGCTTTCACTGAAAACACAGCCATGGCGGTACCGTGGAGTCATCTTAGCGCCACGGTGGCGCGTTCATGACGGTACCGTGGCACCTCCATGTCACCACCGTGGTGACACCGTGGCGTCGCCATGGCGCCACCGTGGCGCCTCCATGGCGCCATCATGGCGCCCCCATGGCGGTGCCGTGGTGCCACCGTGGCTACACCATGGCGACACCATGGCAGTGCCGTGGCCACACCATGACACCACCATGGCGGTGCCGTGGTCCCACTGTGGCGACACCATGGCGGCGCCATGGAGCCACCGTGGCGCGAAGGCGCATCCATCGCCGTACCGTGAGGCCAACATAGCGCCACCGTGGCGCCTCCAGGGCGGCACCGTGGCGCCACCGTGGCGTTGCCGTGGCGCCACCGTGGCGACACCACAGGGCCACCGGGGGGG
>JAYJME010003535.1:0-11989 GCA_036873775.1 Costaria costata | reverse complement strand
TTCGAGGTATTGCCAAGTGACAAAGACGTGTGCTTCTGGAAAGCCATCCTCACGGGCCCAGACTCTACCCCCTACAAGGGTGGATGCTGGATGCTCAGCATGTACTTTCCACCCACCTACCCTACTGTTGCTCCTGACATTCGCTTCGTTACCCCCATCCAGCATTGCAACATCAACGCCCACGGAAGGGTGAGAGGGGAAGAACACACACTTGGGGCAGATGTTAAGTTGGTAGTGTGGCGCGGGCCACTATATTTTACTGCCCTCCGGCGGATTGGAAAAAAATATGGCTTAAGCTCACCACACTTGCACAACCAGCTGTGGCGTGTGTCGATTTAACTCGGTTGTAGAACACAACAGTACTAGACACACACGCGCATCAACAACATCAACATTCGGACACGACACGGCCATCTCTCATGCTTTCTTGTCGTGCGCAACAACAGCTACGAGGGGCGACACCTCCAAATCCCCAAAATTCGGTGATCGTCCAGAACACAGAGCACGTCTAGCCAAAACGCAAGCACAAGCATACATGACCAACAAGTTCTGACGCACCATTATTCGTTCGCCCGCTTCCCTTGGCTCACAGGTATGCCACTCCCTCCTCGATCGGTCGTGGACCCCAAACACGTCTGTGTCGTCGATCCTGAGCTGCGTGTACGGACTGCTGCTCTATCCAGATCACGACGACCCCCTAGATTCAACCCTGACGCTGCAGATGTATGATTCCAGCGGAGAGTACGAGGCATCCATCGTAGAGCACGTCAAGGCTCACGCTAGGTAAGCTCTTGAAAATGCTGTGTTCTGTCAACCTGGCCGAGGCGGCTAATGCTGGTCGCTATAATATTGCTATATACGGGGCCAGTGGCCGGGGTTTGATCGACATAATTGTCTACCAATCGTAAGTTCCCTTTCAGAAAAATGAACCAGTAGAGCAACTGCGGACAGGGAGTGCTTTTTCTATCTTACGACTGCCTCGCTAGGCGACAAAAGCACACGTTACTCAATGCGCCGCACCTCTCTTGATATTTTGTTGACCTGTAACCACGCGCCGGCCGCTCACGGCTCTCGCACATTTTGATGCCCCTCCAGCAAGCCGCGGAAGGTGTGGATGGCGGAGCTGGAGGCCGAGGGCATGTCGGTAGAGGAGAGATTGGCACCGTGTTTGAGGACCTTGGCTCAAGCCCAGGAGGCGCTCAAGTCGGGTCGTTTGGACGAGGTTAGTTCGACAATGGAATTGATGGCATGAACAACAATTTTCCACGTTGAGGTACCATGTCGACAGCCGTTCGGGATATCGTGGCTGACCGGTCGACTCAGTGCGTCTCAAACACCTGCTTGTAGTCATTCTACATCGCAAGCTACCTCTTGAAATATCGTTGAATTTCTTACCCACCGTGAGCGTGAAGCGACCATGCATTGTGTTGCCATTCTTAACTGTGGCAAATTTGGTGTTGGGGTTTTGTTTACCCCGCGATGATTCGGGGGGGGGGGGGGGTTATGTAGCCGGTTGCGTAAAGCGCCCATTGCCTTTGATCTGGGGGAAATAGCCGTTTCTCTCGGCTGGCATTTCTCTGCAATAGTTTTCCCGCAATAGGCCTGTCGCGTTGGTCCCCCCGATTACACGGGCATGTAACAGTCTTCTACTTTTTGAGATTGCACCTTACCACAGTTCTATCCAAATTCCCTGAGACACGCTCCTCTTTATGACGCACCCCTCTTATTCTTAACTTCACACAATGATCGGCAACGTTTTTTACTGTGAAAACAACCGCAGGCAAGGCAGGAAGCTTGGGTGGCGGCGGTTTTTGCAGCTGGTGGACCCGCGCCCATCACCGTAGCCCCTTTCACCGAAAAAAGGCTTAAGGAAGCGCAGTCTCCGGCCCTCAAGGTCGCCAGCGCCTCCGCCTGCATGGTTGTTGCCTGGGCGGCGCTCAAAGAGCCTGATCCACGGCTGGAGGAAGCCGAGGGTATCGCAGCAAATGCTCGCCGCCACAACGGCAAAAGGTGTGATGTTTACCCGACGGACCTGAGTTCGCACGAAACGCCTGCTGATGTTTTTCTGGTGACTTCCTGGTCCGTCCCTGCCTTCCTCGCACTCAAAAAATAATTTATTGTTTACAGCATGCGGAGTGTCAACTTTTTTTCGTATACTCCTGCTGCTAGTGAACTAATGAACTATGTTTTTTTTGTAGGAGACTACGCTAAGGCAAATAAGCGCAGGACGAGAGAGGAGAGAAGGAATATCTATAGTATAACCAGGACAGGTGCTTCGGATGGGTGACATTACATAATTAGGTTTTTGAGTTAGTGTTAATACATTTGCTGTTTTTTTTAGGAGACGCTATTGCGCATTCCACGGTAGTGTGTAGCATATGTCTAACGCTCACCGATTATGTTTTTGAGGTATGGGCAGCCGTTGCACCCACGCCCCGGGCTCGGTTTTGTTGCTGCATCCACCCTCTGGTTGTTCTTGGGGGTGAGCTGGCGTCTCTTTCTCTTTTTCAACAGGGCTAGATCATCCAATCCTTGTCCCTGATAACGTCTTATCCTGCCCTATCTCACGTCCGGCATGCTGCTTTCAACAAAATTGGATCTCGTTCACGGTACATTCTTAGTATCTAGCCCTGCCAAGTACAAATGTCGCCGTTTCTGTCTGTACTACGTTTACCGCGAACAGGAACGGGATTACAAACGCTTCTACCCCCTCGTGCTATCTCTTTGTTATGGTTTCCCGCGTGCACGCAGCCCCGATATCCATGCTTGCCTCGCGAAGGTGGCCGAGATACGGTGGAAGCGGTGCATACCTGGGTCTAAGCTGGAGGTTGCGAGACTCAGAGAGACCATAATACTACAGATTATGTACCTGCGTATGACAGACACGAGCTCGGCTGCTAGAGAAGGTGAGAGCGTGTACACCTTGCCTGTTATCTTCATTAGGAGGGTCTATCGTACAGGTGGTGCAACATATGGAGGTATGTATATTTCCATTGGAAGAATGCAGTTCGCTACCGCACACGGCATGTTAACAACTGAGGCTGGACATTCAGGTACCAGGGACACATCCAAAGTTCAGAGAAAGAGAGCGGACTTGTCCAGTTTTCGATCTCCAGTGAAATCGGGAGGTACTCGAGTCGTCGTGCATTCCTGTATGCTGCCTGTCTCTCTGAGCTACCCTTAGTAGAGTAAATACACCGTGTTCTGTAGTGCGCCAGTCGTGTTTGATAACCACGCGAGGTCAATGGCCCATGTTCCGGTCGTACTATGTTGAGGTTACTCCCCACTCAAGGAGGATGTAGTGCCCACCGCCCAGAGATAGTTTATGTCTTCCCCTGTCAACAACTTGCTTACTCGTTTGCGAGCCGCCGGGAGCTTCTCGTCTATGGAGCCTGCCGTGAAAGAGTCGGAGGTGATGGCCACGCTTCAGACGTGCGCTCTTGCTGCAGAGGATTCCGTCGTCATGCATGGCGTTAGACAGCGCTCACCGACGTAATGTGGAGAACTCCCCCCAAAAAAATGAAATATGTATGTGACCGGGTCCGTGAACGGCTTGAACGGTGGAATGTCGGGAGCGTGGGTACAGTTCACGGCTTAGAAGCGTATCATCCGCTCGCCTAAAATACTATTATGAGCAAACCCGAAATAATATTTCACTATATTAACCTCCTTCGTCTACGACACATCCCCCCCTCTTTTGTCTACGGCATTTTACACCTTCTACCGGTTGTTCTCCATCGCCTGTCGCTTATCTCCGGGGGGGCTTGGATTACCCAACGCAACCGGCACCGGGAATCGATGGCTACCAACTTCGGTGTTTTCCGTTCGTCGCACACTTGCACCTTCGTGCGGTCTTGCTGTTTTTTGCGACCGCGATATCAGAGGCGAGGCAAAGCCTTACCGCTCTTCAGACTGAACTCGATCGCCTGGCCCCTTCCAATGCGCAGAGCGCTGTCAACGATGCTCCCGAGGTGAGTGGTGCTTTGTACAAAACATGTATACCAGATAGTTACGTAAGTCACTTAGGAACAAAAAATCATTAGCACTAGGACACAGCAAATGGGAGGGCTAAATTCGTAAAAATTTCATTTGGACGAGCTGTTATTACGGAGAAAGTCACAACGAAGCCCCCGTTGTACTGTCGATGTTAAGTGGCTTTCACGCGTAGCAAGCGCATTGAAAAATAACCACATTTTTGGGCTACCCATCGCCCGTGCCCCATCCTTTGTTTTTTTTTACCAGGAACACTGTTCTCTGCCGTAAGCGCTCAGGTCGTCCCTCTCACTTGTTGGCGACGGTGCATCAATACCTCCCCGGTAGCAATACCGACAACGAGGTTATGGGTCTCGGGAAGTGTTTCCGTGCGACTGGGTCTAAAAGGCGTAAGCAGAAACAATTGTCATGGACCTGTGTGGGCGATGTTTAGAGGTCTAGCGGGGGCGGTCAATGTAACGTTTTTGAAGTTCTTGTGCCTGGCGAGGGAAGGAAGCGTGTTGCTTGGACAAGCTCTATACACACAAATGACAGTAATGCAAAACATTGAGAAATGCGTGGGTATGAGTGGCGACGCCTGCGGGTGAAGCGGGTTGAAATCGTTGAATCGTATATGTATGTCTCGTCCTTTGAGCCAAATCAGTTCGTTGGCGGTAGGGAGCTAGTTTGCTGAGACTCATGGGTAAAGGCAAGAAGGCACAATGTGGAGAAAAGTGCTGATAGTGAGCTGCAAATGTCGCGCGAGAATGGGGTTTCAAAAGTTGGACAGCGTGTGCCTCTTCCTCTGGGTCAAAGCAGCTCCTTGGCGATAGTGGGGGTGGGGTCGATGCTGGCACTGAATTAAACGTTGCCGTCTATGTGAAATTATGTACCGGTTAAACGCTGCCAAAGGAAAAAATGGACATACACTTTGCGGCACTGAACTGTAATGTATGTACTGGGTACTGTTTGTTATGTACTGTTGTTTGTATAGGCGGTTGCATGGTGTGGCGTTCGTGCCCGAGAAAATAACTGCAGCCGTGATAGAGGCGGGCTGATGGAAGGTTTTTTGTGGTAGCACAGTCCGTGCTCGGAAACACGCTCTAGTCTGATGCGGGCAGTGTGCTGCATGCGGCTCTTCGTTACTGGTGCTCAGATTGCGTCGTTGTAGTCCAGAGGGATGCTGCTTGGCCGTGCTGTGATGTTCTAGCACTACTGTGCGCCACCAAGATGCTCCTGTAGTGCTGCAACCTCGCCGCGTACTGCCACGGAACGTGGAGTGGAGGGCGCTACAGCTTACCTTGACGGCAAATATGTGCGATGATGCGTTGCTGCTTTCACCTCTTGTGAGGATTCTGAACGGTTCGGGCTGGAATGCGTACCTTTTGTGTCTGACGGTTTTAGTTTTGTGAGTACATGGTGTTTATTTTGTGTCTGACTTTATATGTGTGGGTCATTGCTGTTTGTTTTGTGTCTGCTGGTTTTAGATGTGCGGGTCAATGATGTTTGTAGAGCTTTCGCGTGCTCGGGTCTTTCGTTCATGTACCTCGTGCAGTGTCAGCGATGCCTATAGCACGGGGCGATGCCGACGCCAATTGTCGATCGATCGATATTGTTGGCTAGCTTTCGATGGACGAGATGCAAGAATATTGGTCGGACGACATTTCCTTGATCCGTGGTGCATCGCACGCGGTCTTTGGTGCGGTAGAAGATTGAGATAAACGAGTACGATACCAGCGAAGACATTGACAACTGCAGGCACGTACGTAGATATATTACACGTGGCATAATATAGGTACAGATCATCAAGCATTGTTGCATCTCGCTTGCTCGGAAAACAGCAGCTCACTTTGTCCTGTTGTTCTCTACACAATGAATCTTGGATAAATGGCGGCGCTACCGGTAGACAGGTCGCCCCCTCGGTGTCAGATAGCCTAGAGCCTCGCACTACTCGTTGTTTCCTGGAGCAGGGTCTCCTCGATATTAACACTCGAGTGGCTTGCTTTGGTACTACGGGGGACCATAGTTAACAGGACCTACTGTAGACACAATAGGACCTACTGTAGACACCAAAACCTATAGATTTCCCTATCTTGGCTAACAATATTTGGTCCATAGTTAATAGGACCTACTGCTGTAGACACAATAAGAGAACCTACCGTAGACACCAAAACCCATATATTTCCCTATTTTTGCTACGATGTTTGGTCCTATTCACTATGGTCCCCCGTAATACCACAATACTTCGAAGCATTACGTACAGTATTAATACTCGTAGTAGTCATAAGGTCATTCGGATTACGCGTCGAACTGACTTCGAGCGCATTGACCACGAGAGTACAGCAATTGTACATCAGTGGTGAGACACAGAATTTAAATGAGCTGCTTTAGATGTCTTCGCACTACCCAGTATGTGTCAATGTGTTTATGCTCAAATACCTTATTGCTCTACGTGTACTCGCAGGGGTGTGTATGCACTCGTAGAGCGGGACGATAACTCTGGAAGAGCTTTCAAAGAATTCTGGAACCAGCTGGTGGACTCCTGGTACTCTGTAGAGCGTTCGGTATGGAAGCATGCCTGCACGTAGCCCTCGACTTCACCGGCTCACCTCTTGAGGTTTCTCCGTCCCTGCCGTCGAAGTTACGCTCTCTTTCTCTCCGCCACTTCGAGGAGCGGGCTGACGGGCTTGCTCGGCCTGGTCATTACTGTGCGCCACTGCGACCTTGCTCTGCTTTCGCGATCTCGTGTGCTTGTTCCCCATGTCATGCTCGATGTCTAGATGTTTCTACACGCCAAGTCTCGATGGACTGCTTCCGTGCAACTCTTTCGGTACCCCCACATCCAGCCCGTGTGACCGGCCCCACCTCGTTTAGCAAGCCAGTCCATTGCAACCAGAGCAGCACCGGGGTGCTAGTAACTTCGCGCCGATACTCATGTGTCTCTCCCACGCGCTTTGCCAACGTACGAGAACAGTAGAAAATCTACTTGTGGTTCCTTTCGTAGCTGGATTCTCTCGATCGACGTCGAAGAAAAGATCCGAAAAAATCTACGTGCGGGCATCAATTCATCGATCATTGACGCGAAAGCATCGTGCATACCTGGTACAAGGTATCGTCTTATCACATGTGGTTACCGCACGCGTGAACAACTCTATGAATATACCAGTACCCGTACAGGCTGGACAAACTCGACAAGCTCGACACCCGACAATCTCGACGAACTCGAAAAGTCGAAAAGTCCGCTATGTTGCCGTTTCACTATCGGTCCGGACCGACCAGCGGGATAACCTCAACCAACAAGCGGCGGGATAAGCATTGCAGTTTGCAGCATGTCATGTTGCATGTCAGCAGAATGCAGTTTGCAGCAGCTTGCGCCTGAGCCGCCCGCAGTACTCTTCACCCCTCCCGTCTCTCGGCCCGTTGGAAGACATGTCGCGGTCAATACTAGGCCTCCTGTTCTGGGCACCCTGCGCACTATCTTTTGCGCCAGGTTTGGCCGGAGATAATGTATTTCGGGACTCGTGCCTCGCTTCATGTATTTATAAGTGTTTTGTGCGTTGTTCTTGTGTTGGTTTGCGATCACTTCTACTGCTGCTGTTGTCCAGCTCAACTCGTGGGCTCGTGGGAGGTGGTGTAGGTGATACCCTCGGCGGTTTGCTGGGTATGCTGTGGTCACAGGTGTCCAACCTTCTCACCCTCGGTACTTGCCTTCGTGTGTACCACTCACGATGGCTTTTATTTTTGTCTCGAAATTGCCCTTTCATGTCGTACTATCGTGATGCGTATACACGAGCCGTAATGCGTCCAGTGTACAGCAGTATCATCGTATCGTATGATACCTACAGCCTACGAAGAGCACCTGGTTGTGTTCGTACTCGTAGGCGGGGGGGGCACAATAGGCATTGCGTTGTTGGGCTGCTGTACAAACGGTACAACAAACAAGAGGCCACAGCGTGGCGTGGAGCACTGCTTTGCTCCTCGGTCGCTAGAGCAGGGCTTGGTTCACTGAAATGCGTATTCGGTTCCCGCGCTTTGGTCAACAGTCCTATGCCTCACTGCAGAACGTTGCGCTGAGAATCGTGTTGAATTCGATACTCCCGCTGCTGCCGCCGCTGCTGCTGCTGCTGCTGCTGCTGCTGCTGCTGGGTTTCCTTCGCTTAATCGAGCTGAGCTATCGCTCCACAACTTCACGTACAGTTATGGTTACACTATTAATACTATTACGGGGGACCATAGTAAACAGGACCAAATGTTGTTAGCAAAAATTGGGAAATATATAGGTTTTGATGTCTACAGTAGGTTCTATTGTGTCTACAGTAGGTCCTATTAACCATGGACCAAATACTGTTTGCAAAAATATGGAATTATATAGGTTTTGGTGTCTACAGCAGGTCCTATTGTGTCTACAGTAGGTCCTATTAACTATGGCCCCCCGTAATAGCTACCAGGGTATCAATGGCATGCAGGCATGGCTGGTCGTTGAATCACGCCTCCAAGCAAACAGCCAGGATTGACCCGCCAGTGCAACACTAACGCTACTATTATTAGTACCAGTACTGGTACTACGTAGTCCATGCGCACTAACCCAGCCAAAAACTCACAAAAAACATCTCCACCCTCCCCGACGCCCACCACAAGCCAGCATCACGTACACGACTCACGACGACCGACTCCTCCTGCCTCTGCTTGTCCCAAAACTCGAAACTCCAACTTCCAAACTCTCAACTCCAAACTCTTAACTCCAAACGTAAGGTGTACTCTGGGCTCCGGCAACGACGTCCCACACGGTCGTCATGCGCGCCGGCGCCGACCCACCTTGCCGCCAGGAGGAGACAGCAGTCACGAGGAGCGCCGTCCTGAAACAGCTTGGCGTCGCGGTGACGGCGGGAGTCGGGGCGGCCGGGGCGGGTTTTGGTCGCCCTCTTCCGGCGCTGGCGGACAACGCCCTGGCCGGCACGAAGAGATCATACTTCCGCTACGTGCCTCGCATCCTGGTGAGAAGCAAACATATTACGTATACGTGAACCAGGTATATACCACTCTGGACGGAAATATAAGGGCCGTTAGGTCATACATATGAATGTCAAGCGCTCATTACCTTTTCGCCCTGAGTGGTATAGGAGACCGCGGGTTTGACCCCTTGACTGACCGCTCCTGACGGCCTCCTCCACTAAAAATAGTATTATTTGCTAACCCCTTCAGAATTGGACCCGCCTTTTTGGGGAAAAACTACTTGGGTCTAGTGTGGGATAAGTCTTGCCGTAGTAAATGGGTTAACGTGCCTCGCACCCTGGTGAGAAACAAAGATATGCTACCCCGGTATACAAGAGACGGCGGCTTGATTGATTGACCGTCCCTGACCGCCCCGTTACATTTAAACCACATACAAATATATCATGTGACGGTCTAGCTTTGGACCAGCAAGGCCTCTTTAGACTCGATGTGCTGTTTTTTTTTGTGTGGGGAGTTCCTTGACGGCTACCCGTTAAATAAAATGTGATATGAATAGTAGACCGCGGGTTGACCGCTTGATTGACCGCCCCGCTATACTAAAACCATACCCTGGTATATCAGTATATCGTGTGGCGGTCTAGGTTTGGACCGCCAAGGCCTCTTTCGACTTAAAGTGCTGATTTTTGTGTGGGGAATTGCTTGACGGCTACCCGTCAAAGAAAATATGCTATGAATAATAGACCGCGGGCTGACCGCTTGACTGACCGCTTGACTGACCGCTTGACTGACCGCCCCGCTATACTAAAACCAACTAGTAATACATAGTATGTCGTTTGACGATCTAGGTTTAGTCCGTCAAGGCCTCTTTATACTTATGATACGTAATATGCTACGTTGGTGTGGGAAGTTCCTTGGTGGCTGCCCGTCAAGGGACAAGAGTGCCGTCAACCGACACTTCTGATTAAACCTATTAATGCTTAATTAAGGCCGAAATAGGCATGGGCGCGTCCCGAAAGACCGGTCTCTCACTCGCATAGCATACCAGGTATTTGGTGAGAACGAAGAGGCAGGGGAGCGCGTTATGTAACAATATTCTTAGCTTAACGTCTGATGATGGCGTGCTGTTATGTTGGCGGTGTTGTTGGTGACCTGATGGTGTTGGTGTTGGTGGTGTTGGTGGTGTTGATGTTGGTGTCGGTGACGTTCCTGTTTGTGTCTGTGTGCTGTTCTTGTTGGTGGTGCTGGTAGTCTTGGTTGAAGAGGTGGCGCACAAGCAAGATAGTGGATAGGTACCGGAATACGAGAAGGCGTGTGATCTGCGGTGGCGTGTCATGCACACGTGGTCGTACATTCGCGCAGCCCAGGTGTCGCGCGGGCGGTGCAGTAGTACGAGGACGGATAATACCGATGAACCTTTCGTGATCGCTCATTGATTGATCACCTTGCCCAAGGGTATCGTGAGCTCTCCCCCCACGGAAAGCAGGCTAAATCACAAAACCACCGACGCCAGGCGGTAGCTGGGTTAACCCTGCTGGGAGTTCAGTGAGAAAGCGTGACGAAGATAAATACCAATTGGTTGCAGCGTCAGCTACACAAGGCATCATAGCCCTGGGCTTCCGGCATGAGCAATTTAGTGTCCCATCCGCAACGCACGGAATCGCGCAACACGCGCACAGCGTGGTACTACTCGTACTGCTTCATGGTCACACCATGGTCACACTTATATACGAACCCCAAACATTTTCGGGCGATATACGTAGCCCTACAGGCGTACCTTGGCCCCCAACCACCAAGCAGCTGCGGCAGGGGGCTGTTTCTGCCTTCGAACGACAGGCGATTTTGTATTAATTTTATTCTTGTTTTTTCTTATAATACCTCCGTTCCATCCCCGCGGTTGCTCCTGCCATGGAAAATAATATTGCGAACAGGAAGCCATGGAGTGGTACCAGGGAGACCTGCAGGCCGCGGTTGTCGCGGAGGATTGGCCGAAGGCAAGTTTAAGCGTTTTTTGGCGTCGCTGCGCTGTCGCTTGTCTCTGTCGCTGGTCTGTTGCTGCGCTCTGTTGCTGCGCTCTGTTGCTGCGCTGCCGTTTCTCTGTCAACGCTCTGTCGCTTGCTCTGTCGAGGTGCTGTCGCTGCGTTTTACGCTGCGCTGTCGCTGATTTATTATGCTGTCCTGTCGCTGCTCTGTCACTACTCTGTCGCTGCTCTGTCGCTGCTTTGCCGATGCTCTGTCGATGCTGTGATGTGTCGGTGCTCTTGTCTCTGCGATGTCGCTGCTCTGTCGCTGCTCTGTCACTGCGCTGTAGCTACTCTGTCGCTGCTCTGTCATTGCTCTGTCGCTGTGGTGTGGCTGTGCTGTGGCTTTGCTGTCGCTGTACTATCGCTGTGCTGTCGCTGTGCTGTCGCTGTGCTGTCGCTGTGCTGTCGCTTTATTATTGCTGTGCTGTGACTGTGCTGTCGCTGCGGTGTCACTGCGCTGTCGCTGCTCTGTCGCTGCTCCGTCGCTGCGCTGTCGCTGCTCCGTCACTGCTCTGTCGCTGCTCTGTCGCTGTGCCGTGGCGGTGCTGACGCTGGCACTGTCGCTGTGCTGTCGCTGCGCTGTCGCTGCGCTGTCGCTGCATTGTCGCTGTGCAATCGCATCGCTTTCGCTGCATTGTCGCTGTGCAATCGCATCGCTTCTACGTGTTGCCACTGCCGGAGATGTTGGTGTGTATCACCCTGCGCGGCACCAAGCCCTGTACACGTAGTTCTGCCCCTCCTTGGCGGCTGTTGCTTCTCGCGCCGGGGAGCCGTTTTTGGGTTCCATCGACACGTGCGCTCCACCCCAGCGGCTTAGCTGTCTTGGAGCATTGCCCGGCATCCCTTGCTTATTTGGATCCCTAATAATACTCGCAAGTACATACGTCGCCAATCCCTGAAACCTTCCTACTGGTCGTTTAATATGGGGCCCGGGAAGCACCCCCCCCCCCCCCCTCTCCCCGTCCCGGCATTGTAGGGATACGAGGGTCTATGGCCATCCTCCCCGTTCCGGCATTGTCGGGATACGAAGGTCTATGGCCATA
>JAYJME010003534.1:0-11990 GCA_036873775.1 Costaria costata | reverse complement strand
CCCTCAGCCCCTCCCCCAACCACCCGCCCCCCTGCCGTTACGCACAATTTACTGCTTGATTATACCCTAATACGAGCTGCTTCCAGCGACAAGCGTTATATTCCACCTTCGGGCGGAATCCGTTGATATTTTCAGTACTAAAGATATCCACATGCCCGCATGAACTAGGGGAAAACAACGCTGAAGAGATTTTCGGCGTACGAGTTGTAGTTCGCGAGATATGGACATTTTCGTATTACTTGCGGAGGCGTTGTTGCATAGGGGTTGAAGTTACCCATACGAAAGTTCATGTAAATTCGTATTTAGGCCATAAATCGGCCAATACGTCGAATAATTCGACACTAGTAGTGTTGACATGATTGTGTCAACAAGGGGAAGATGTTTGTGACATTTTGTTTGTCCTGCGAAACATGCAGGGCTGTTATATTTACCGCCTTCCAAAGTAGTAGACTATAACATGAACCGGGAACAATTTTCTAGTACTTTCACTGGAATCACGTTTGCACTTTGGTTGGTGAGAGGTGGAAAACGAAATTTGGCACGGTTGTGCGTCACGACAACATAAAAACACTGACCGCTGGTCTTTTTTGAATTTTTGTTATTTTCGGGAGTTAAGGAGGGTTAAAATTGCCGAAAAAAATCAGAAGAAAACAGAAAAATGTGTCTCAAGAACCAAAAAAACCTCAATAAAAAAAGACCAGTGGTCAGTTCTTTCATATGGTCATGGTGCACAACCATGCCAAATTTCGTTTTCTAACTCTCAAAAACCAGCGTGCAAAAGTGCGAAGAAGGAATCTCTTGGGTGTCGCTGGAACCAGCTCGTAGTGTTTGTACGCTCTATCATGCAACCATACGTACCTACGTACCCACCACTCACGTACCTAGTATGTGTTCCTGGCATTGCTGCAGGTATAATCCTGGTATGATCGTACAGCGTAGTATGCTAAAAGGATAAAAAAATGCCGAAACTGCCCTGCTGCGCTCTGTACGTACGGAATTATTGTTTGGAAGCTAGTGCAGGAATGACGATCTCGCTGGGTTTTGACGGAATTTCAATTCCGAGTCGAGTTTTGGAAATCGACTTTTTGACTTTTTTTCAGAAATGTTTTCGACGTTTGTTTTTTTTGCAATTTTGAAAAATATTGAAATTACAGTAGTGTAGGATCGGCTATCTCGTACGGATTTGAATTCTGAGGCCGTATTTGACGATTGAAATTTTAACTTTCTGGCGAAAATAAATACATATTATAAACTGTTATTTAACTTGATTTTAGTGTGGAAATTATATGTTGAAATCAGTTTGGGATATTATTAATGTTGAAAAGTTTGTGTGGTTATCTTGAAAATATCGGGGCCGGCGCGGATCAGCCCCGTTCCCGGGGAGAGAGCGAACCGTCCCCGGAAGAGATTCTTCCCACCCCCCCGCTCGTCGAGTTGGGCATTGTCGGCCGTTCTTTCGCCGGGGTCACGGAGGGCCGCCGTGTTCGGCTGGCGTGACACCCTCGTGCCGTGTCGGGGGGGCGGGTGGCGCGCGTTACAGCGGGCTCTCCGTGGAGCATACTAAAACCGGCATGGTATTGAAGATCCAACGCTACACCACCACCATCACTGCTACTACCGAGCAGTATGAACTAATGTAGATAATAATGTATCATCCCTTGATATACTATATCACTGTTGATATACGATTAATTCCACTGTTGATATACGATACCCATCATTATCACAGTTAGTTGAGTTATCCCACCCGGTGATATATATAGCCCCCGTGACATGTAACCCCACCAATGTCTCCCCCTGTCTGTGTATAATATATTGTAAAACACTCCACATTCTATACCGCGCTTGATACGCCATAGTCACGGCGGTCGGTCTACTATACCAGCATCAAATATAAATGTGCGTTTATGCTACTCGTGCCACGGACGATATGTATCGAGATGTTTTTACCTTTTGTTTGTGAGACGCTTCAAAAGGTCGTGGGATAAAACAATCCCGCCTGGCAAGGGGCAAATTATTCGTGTCTGTTGCGAGTCTGGTTATATTTTAAAAAAAAAAAAAACTGGTGCTGGTGCTGGTGCTGCTGGTGCTGTATCATAATGATATGATATGTCAGCTGTGACTTTGGTTGCCACGCCACGTGTAGGAGACAGGTATAACTAAAGATAACCCTAAACCTAACCCTTCGCCAACCAAACGCAATCAACCATTGGTTAGCGTTAAGCCCTTTGTCTCGTAAACAGTGTGTGACAACCATTTTATCGAATAAGCGGTAAGCTCTACTGGAGGACTGACTCAGGTTTGGAAGACATTTTCAAGTACGTATTTATAATATACGTACGCGAGGCGCAAAACACACACCGATCGATCGCTGCGCACACACATACCAGGTACGTTAATAAAATACATACTCTAAGGTATTATATACCTGGTAGTATATACTTCAGTATAATATTAACGGGGACTATTATAGAGATATAGAGAACCTCCCCCCCCCGCGTTCACTCCCCGCCCCGCTATAGCCCCTCTCTCCTCCAGCGCCTACGCGAAGCCCTCTCTCGACTCTCATGACGCGTTCTTCGGGTTCAGCGTAGCTTCGGTCTCTTATTTGCCATGCGCGCACCGCGATGTGAAACGACGAGAAAAAAAGCAATAACAACCGGGCGGTATATTCTACCAGGTATACAGTACGTAGGACGATCTGCGTCGCGCTTGCTCGACTCGCTCGCTTCTCTCTCCACCCCGCGCTCGTTCCCCTCTCCACCCCGCCCACGCGAACCCCCCCTCTCGGCCTCAAGGGGGTTCAGGGTTGTTCTGTGGTATACGCGTGCCAAACCGCGCGGGTCTTGAGGGTCTTGAGAGGGTCTTGAGCGAGAAGGCAGCCGGCAGGAGACAGAGCCAGAAAAAAATGCTGCATAGTTTCTTGTGAGAAAATGGGCGGTGAATTGAAGACTGACGACGTAGCGATTTTCGGAAGAAAAGGCCAGATGACCTTAGATGCAGGCAGGCAGGCAGGCAGGCAGGCAGCAGAAGCGGGTGATCCGTTTTATCCCCTTCATGACTGGCACTGCCCTTCTCGGAAACCCGGTCCACCGTGCGATTTTTCTCGTGCTTCTGAGTAATACGGTAAATCCGCGTGTAGTGTTGGTGTTGGTTCGGCACGCTCTGACCGCATGACAACGATAGATCTTGGAGAAGGCTCCGAAACCACAAAAGCATGCCCGGGTAAACCGTACCACACCACCACGAAAACGAAGACAATAAATGATACTGTAGTATCATTTCTAGCGACGGTACCCTATAAGCTCTGTGTCGTAGTTTGATGTGACCACAGAGCGTGTTTACCCTAAGAAGGGTGAAGACTTAGCACGGACAATGGATGTGCTGGATGTCGACGAGTAGAAGAACGGTTTAAAATGTGAAGAACACACACACTACTGCTGCGTACGAGTACAATAGGTGCAACCCATATTTCACCACATACACGTGTACGATACCTGGTATGATATGTATGTGCACGCGAGTACAGCACGGCAAACAAATATCAACGAGGTAGCCTGTTGCCTTTCCATGTTCGTATTAGATCCAAGTACGTACGGCGGGAAAAAATTGTTTTCCACTTGGTTGTTAGTCAACAGTCGTACGGCTTTCAGAGTACAACACGTATTTAAATAAACAAAAACTACGTCGTACCTGGACCATAGTAAACTGGACCAAATATTGCTATTACGCGGGACCATAGTAAATAGGAGCAAATATTGTTGTTGTAGCAAAAATAGGGAAATCTAGAGGTTTTGGTGTCCACAGTAAGTCCTATGGTGCCTACAGTAGGTCCTTTTAACTATGGACCAACTATTGTCAGCAAAAAAAGGGAAATCTAGATGCGTGCTACGATAGCGGTTGCACTTTTTGGCATTTTTGTTTCTGAATAACGGGACTCCTTAACCCAAACTCGCCGGAACGTCATTCTTGTTTAGCAACGTTATTTTTTTTAAATGCCTAGTCCATGGGGTTTCTCATCGGTCTGCCCCTAGGTTCCAGTTTAGTCAAAAACTGCTTTTGGGTGTGATTCGGAGCTCCTAAGGTTAAGAGCCTCAGAAAAAACATCATGGAACAACACCTCAACCATCGTAGCATGGGTCCTTCCAGACAAAAAAATGTTACCGCTATCGTAGCGCGGGTCGACTACAGTACCCTATTTGATTCTCAGGCTTGAGCTTTTTTGCCGTCTTGGTCTGACGAAATACGCATCCCCACGGGGTTGTAGTTTACGCTTCTCCCTCAAATAAACAGATTTTTTTTCACGTTTTTTTTATTCAGTGACATACTGAGTCATTCGCCCCGAGTGACCTGAGCGCGGCAGGCCAAATGTGGGTTGTCCCCTTACCGGGACACCAGTCTTAGCTGTGCATCTGCCAGCTCCATTCATGTGAGCTTAAAGCTCAGCACGCCCGTCTGAGCAATCCGTTGTTGTGGGACCCCCCCAAGGACATACCGGTAGCTTACGTTGTTTGTCGTGCAAACCGGATTCGGCATTCCCATAGGTCGTCGACGTTCACGGAGTTGTGTGTGGTGTCTCGTGGAAGGCAATGCAGACACTTGCCCCCGTGCTATTTTTACATTTTGCCGGGAATCGAACTACCGAGCTTGCTTACAATCAGAGACGGTGGCGCCGTGCTTGAATGGAAAGCATGTGGTCAACGGGTCTTGGACGTAGAGGCCCGAATTGTCTTCGTTGGGTGACCCGTGCATTAAATGTCGGTCCCCTCCCCTGCCCTCTGCCTCTTTCAGGTACTTTAGCCGCAACAATCTGACGGATATGACCGGCCTGGAGGGGTTGTTTGACGGCCTTACGGAGCTCACCAAATTGTGAGTGTCTAACTACTACGGAGGGTGGTTGTTCATACTATTTGGGCATAAATTATGTTTTGTACTTATTTCAACGAGTTTGGGTTGCTTACGCGAAAGTCTTGATTAAACGAAAGGTTTGATTATCTGAAAGACACGCATAAATAAAAACGTATGGACAAGACAAAGCCGCAACGGCACCGTCTAAGTGGTAGGATGCATGCAACCGTTTCGCGTGCCATACGTCGAGTGCTCTATCAATTTTGAAAGGGGGTATTTGGGTGGACGAGGCCTTGATATATACCCGTTTTTCTACTGCATCCGTACATCTGTGACAGCCTTCGAATATCGCGTCAGTCTTCTCGTTGGCGTCTAGACACCTCAGAGGGAGCGTGACAGACGTCGCTACTGGCGCTTATTGGATGTCGAAGTGACGACTGTGGAAATGGTAGAATAGTCGACATCTACCACCTCAAACTTGTTGCTGTTGCAGGTACATATGCAGACATCATTCCGAGGGATTGGCCATAATTACCTCAGAAATAGGTAATTGGTCCGTTTTTGTATTGTTTGGATGGCGTTTAGTCTTTGGGATAAACATGAAATGAGACGGGCGAGAGCCCCCGCATTGTCAGATGCCATCACGGCCCTGTGGGATTAATAAAAGCTTTGGTCAGGGTTTGGGTCATAGGGTTACGGTTGGAAATAGTTTCGTGACGGTTTTTCAGATTCACTTTCCACAAAAGTTGGTAACACATGCCGGTCAAGAAATATCAATGTTTCATTGTTTCCTTCCTTGCTGTATGTTATGTGATTTGCGCATGCATCGAGTAGGCGGGTTGTGGCGGCTGTTGTCACGCTGCAAGGATACGACATCACGCTAATGGTGTGCCTTATAAGGAAGTAGAAATCTCACACCGTTCGACCCATGCTACGATGGTTGAGGTGTTGTTCCATGATCTTTTTTCTGGGGTTCTTCATTTTAGGAGCATATCACACTTGAAAACTGATTTTGAGTAACACTGGAAGGGCAGACCGATGAGCCAACCCATGAACTAGGCATTAAAAAATAATTACTGCTAAACAAGAATGACATCCAGACGAGTTTGGGTTAAGGAGCCCCGTTATTCAGGAACAAAAAAAGCCAAAAAGTGCAACCTCTACCTTAGCATGCGTCGTTTGTCACTGAGGCGCATGGTGGCATTGTTGTACCACCTCGTCAAATGTCTTCGTTGGATCGTTATTCCCGCACGTGCCGATGCTTCGTCTATCCAGAGACCTCCACGAGGCTGGCATAAGGGCCGTACCGGAAGGACTGTTCGCCGATCTCACGAAGCTCGACACTCTGTGAGTCAATTACGCTGTCCTGTCCACGCCCACTGCTTGGATTATTTGTATGTGTGAGGGCCTTGGTGCATTGTTTAACGTACCTGTTGGTAGGAGCGCCACCTACCAGGAAACTTCCTTGTGGCACTCATGTCGACGGAGCTCAGATACTAAGGGCGAAACGTAACTATTAATAGGCGTTGGTGGTAGCATGACTGTTCCAACAGTAGTAGGGTACAAACTGTCACTGGATGGAGCTTCACCATCTCTGGGCTGCCGTCCGCTGCGCGTTCATGGTACGGTTCGGTGATGTTTGCTGCAATGATCGACGTGTTTCAGGGGGTCTAAAGTCACAGAGTTTGTTCTCTTTCTTCTATTAATAGTACTTACCTCGGGCCTGCGCCCGGTCTCCTCTCGTTCCAGTCTACACCCTAGATAGCCTCACAGTTCCAACCTGTGGATGGTATGCTGAACACCTAGATTTCCAGGATTCTGCACTAGGTCGCTAGGGCGCCGACTCCGGTTTGAGTGGAAAGTGAATCAAGTCCATGATCCCATGAAATATTTTCCTGCGCTTGTCTATACAATGCTCTGAGGTATGCCTGCTAAAGGTCGATGATACGACGGACCGTTCCCGAGTGACCCACAAGCCCGCGGAGGTGAAGAGAAGTACCCCCGAACACCGACTGCTGAGTACCGAGAGAACACACAATAACGCACCCTATTCAGTGGTCATATGCCAGATGTCCTTCTTTGGCCGCAACTTGTTTTCAGAAAAATTAAACAAACTAACAAGTATTTGATCCTGGAGTTGCCACTGATTTCGTCCACTGCGTCTCCGTGGGGCGTGTTCAGAATTCGAACGCTGGATATCAGTGCGGGCCCTGTTTGGGAGTACGGGGGCACACTTGCACGTGGGGTATTGGTGAAGCCATGCGGTGCTAGGTGAAGAACCTTCCGCCGCCCCCATATGATATTGCCATCGCGACGATTACTGTGTACCGGTACCTTTCCAGGAGAAATCTCACATTTTGTCGACTGCCACTCCGGTTGTGACGTTGCCTAATCTAGGCTGCTCTCCGAAAACGAGTTGACGCCCGAGACTCTGCCCGTTGGTCTCTTCTCGGGGGCTCCCATGCTGCAGGAGCTGTGAGTGCGCCTAGTTGGGGCAGAGCCCATGTGTGTGCAGGAATCCATCTGACGAATGCTTGACTGTAGCGTGCGTGAAGCTTGAGTTGACGAAATGGAAAGCTCGTACTGTATCACCATTTCTTTTGGCCTCATAAGGGCAACTTCCTAACTGAATACAGAGGGTTTCGTGTAACAAGAGTTGTGGTCGCCGGGCTATCTCGATAACATCAGTCACCGATGGCAGCTACCGAAATAGTGCAATGTGTGATGCTCAAAGAACCTCGCAGTTCACGAAAGCAGTTGCCGCGGTGTGTGTCATCTGCGTGTGGCTAAATAAACTAACATGGTTGGAAATGTTGCGACATGCATGCGCGATGTGGCTGTCCTAGGAGGCCCTCTTCAAACTTTAAGCGGGTTTGACGAGTTCACCATAGAAACACGATACCAACACGGTCAGTATCATTGTTCAAATATATCGTTTACCGTACGTGTGGCAGTACACGCTGAGAATGTACCATGTGTTGTGGTATGCATTTTCAAACGTACAACCTTAGCTGTGCAGCTCCCCTCTCCACTCATATGAGCTCAAAGCTCAGCACACCACGCCTGTCCCTGAGCAATTCGTTGTGGTGGGAGGCAGTACATACACCCCAAGGGCATAGCTTAGTATTCTCGCAAACTGGCTCCGGCATTCCCATAGGTCGGCTGGGCATTGCCATAGGTCATCGATGTTCACCGAGTTGTGATGCAGGCACTTGCCCCCGTGCCATTTTTTGTCATTTTGCCGGGAGTCGAACTGACGAGCTTGCGTACAATCAGAGACGGTGGCTCTTCTGAATGGCAATTTTGTGGTCAACAGGTCTATGACGTAGAGGCCCGCACGTTCTTCGTTTTGTGACCCGTGCATCAAATATCGCTCGCTTCCCCTGCCCTCTGCGTCCTTCAGCTACCTTAGCCGTAACAATCTGACGGATATGACCGGTCTGGAGGGGTTGTTTGGCGGCCTTACGGAGCTCACGAGATTGTGAGTGTCGCTAATTACTACGGACGGTGGTTGCTCATACTAATTGGGGCATAAATCGTGGGTGGTCAGGACGCATGCTACGATATAGGTTGCACTTTCCTTGCTTTTTTGTTTCTGAATAAGGGGCTCCTTAACCCAAACTCGTCCTAGAAATGTCATTCTTGTTTGGCAAGACGATTGTTTTTTGTCACCTAGTCCATGGGTTTGCTCATCGGGCTGCCATTCCAGTTTACTCTAAAACTGTTTTCGGGTGCGATACGGAGCTCCTGGCGCGTGCTAAGATAGAGGTTGCACTTTGTGGCGTTTTTTGTTTCTGAATAACCGGGCTCTTTAAGCCAATATCGTCGGGGTGCCATTCTTGTATTTTTTGTACACTTAGGACAAGGCTTTGTTAATCTTGCGGAACTTTTGGTTCGCTCAAAATCGATTTGTGGATCAGGTACCGAGCTCCTAAAGCGAAGAGCCTCAGAAAAAAAACTGATGAACCTCTATCGTACCATGGGTCTCCTGAAGTGAAGAGTCTCAGAGAAAAAAAGGGTGCACCTCTATCACAGCATGGGTGGTCAGTTTGTTCAACGAGTTTGGATCGCTTACGCACACGAAACGTTTGCTTAAATAGAAATGTGTGGATAAAGCCTTTGCCGCAAAAACACCTTGCAAGTGACATAATGCTTGTACACAGTAGTAACCGTTTTGCGTGCCATATACTAGTGTTTTATCCTTTAGAAATTGTGGATCATGGGCGGACGAGGCCTTTCTATTTACCCTTTTCTACCGCACCCGTATGTTAAATGTGATGATGCACACTTCGATGACTGACCGATAACGGCCTTCAGAGGTCAACACAGAGTCGTGGCGAGACGACCTCACGCCTGACTGATGATTGAGACGATGATAGATCAATTGGAGTGGGCGCTCGTCGGGCCAACAAAACATATGTCACGATGAACTGCAGATAGTTAAGATGCGGGTGTGAAGAGTGAACTCGAGGGTGTACAAAACTCGGACTGTTCTTCTCGTCTCTATGATCTCGTTCAACAACTTACTCCTCGTGCGTACCATAACGTATTCAGAAGGTCCGCAACATCTCACTCCAAGATATTCCAAAGACCCTCATACGGTAAAATATCTTGCCACCGTCCTCATACAGTAGTTTTTACCACACTTGTTATCTATGCAAAATGGACATCTATCTACCTATGACTGGTGGATCTCCCAAGGATCCAATTATTTAACACCGTATACCTGTGATGGCCTTCAAATATGGCGTCAGTGTTGGTATTGACATCTAGTTGCGTCAGAGGGAGCATTACCGAGGTCGTTGCTGGCGTCTATTGGGTGTCGGTTGAAATGGTCGGAGAGTCAACATATATTTCAAAATGTTATTATGAGGACGCGCTCCAAGGGGTCGGCCGAGGGTCGGGGGGTTGGGTCATTCGGTTAAGATCCGGAATAGGTTTTATATGATGGTTTTTCAATATGTCCTTCTCGAAACGCTGGAGCTACACGCATGTCACGAAATATGAATGTATCATTGTGTCCTTGCTGTATCTTAGGTGTTTTGCACATGAATCGTACAGGAGGCTTGTAGCGGCTGTTGGCACGCAGCAAGGATATTACATCGTGCTCATGGTGCGACTTCCATGGCAGTAAAACCCACGCGCCGTTTCTAATGGAGGCCCATGGTGGAAGGTCTGTACCACCTCGTTAAATTCTTTCGTTGGATCGTTATTCCCGCGCGTGCCGATGCTTCGCCTATCCAGAGACCTCCAGGAGTCTGGTATACGGACCGTACCCGAAGGACTGTTCGCCGGTCTCTCGAAGCTGGACACGCTGTGAGTAAATCGCCCTTTCCTGTCCAGGCACACTGTTTGGGATGTCTTCTACTTGTTTGGGCCATGGGTGCATTGTTACCGAATGCGTTGGTAGGAGGATCTCCACTTTTACCAGGAGACTCGCTTGTGATACTCTTGACGCGTGCTACGATAGAGGTTGCGCTTTTTGGCTTTTTTGCTTCTGAATAACGGGGCTCCTCAACCCAAAATCGTCCGAATGACATGTTTGTTCACGGATATGATTTTTTATATGCCTAGTCAATGGGCTTGTTCATCGGGCTGCCCTTCCGGTTTCCTCAAAAGCAGTTTTCGGGTGTGGTATGGAGCTCCTAAAGTGAAGAGCCTCAGAAAAAAAATCATGGAACAACACCTCTATCCTAGCATGGGTCTCTTGTCGACGGAGATCAAAGCTTGAAGGCGAAGCTTGGCTAGGCATTGGTGGTGGCATGCCTGTTGCATCGGTGTCAGCGTTCAAAATGCCACTGGATGAAGGATGAAGCTTCACAACAAGCTCTGGGCTTCCGTTCACTGGTACGGTTCTGTGATATATTTTTACGATGCTCGAGGCGTTTCATGCGGGGTTTAAAGTCACAGGGGTTATTAAATTTCTTCCGGTACACACCTCGGGCCTGCTCCCGGTCTGTCTTGTACCCCTTGTGGGCCAAGCGGCACACTAGATAGCCTCACAAGTACCAACCTAGGTCGTATCTCGACCAGTTAGATTACCCCCAAACGTTTGCAACCAGTCGTTAGGGCGCCGACGTCGGGTGGAGTGGAAAGCGAATCTAGTCCAGATCTCTTATTATCCTTTGCTTGTTTTTACAAACCGCTCTGAGGTATGCCTGCTAAAGGTTGTTGACGCGGCCGGACCGTTCTCGAGTGACCCACAAGCCCGAGGAGCGCATACGGCATGCGAAGCACCAAGTTACACTCAGTATTTTGATGCAAATGAAACCCTCGTCCGTGCTGCCATACACAGAGGTTGCTGATACCGTACTCCATGCGTTTTGTTTTATGTTGCTAAAACGACCGTCCATCGTTCCCTGCTGGGCTACTCGTAATCAACGAAGTTGATCTCTTCGTGCCCGTGCGTTTTTGGAATGCCACTCATTCGTTTCCCGACCGTTGCCGTGCGTGGTGGTTTGGTCGCCACGGGTCGTCATCATCAGGAGCTTGTTCAACAACGGCCTGTCGTCCTTGCCCGATGGTCTGTTTTCGGGACTGGCGTCATTAGATACACTGTGAGTTGCATCGGGAGCGCACGTGACATGGCGCATACTGTATAATAACACGCACGACAACACCCCCGCTAACCCGCCGGATGCGTTCCGTCTCGAAAGGGGTGCGTGGTCAATGGTCAAATGGCTAAGGCAAGCAACACATGAGTACCCCCCCCGCCTGTATGTATACTTCGTATATGTATATTATATACATATATATAGGTTGGGTTGGTGTCGGTTGACAACGACGCTGTAAAACACGCCAGTCACTGCGTGAGCTAGACAACCAGGGTACCGTTTTTGTTTTTGTTTTGGCGGTTACCATGGCGGTTATCGAGTTAGATCATATTCTGCATGGTGGAGAACCCTAACTCCGCACAAGGAGAATGCTCATATCACGTAGTGTGCATATATCGTAAAGCACCCACGAGGCAGTTACATAGTAATACCCATTGCTGTCTCTGGGAGTGGCCACACCAGAAAACAAAGTATAACTCATTGGTCGCTGTCATCCATAAGCAAGTCCGTCTACGAGCGGTTTTTGTAGGGTGCAGTTCACCCTTCATGCGACTCGCCCAACACCTCACGGCGATTCGCGCTTGGTGC
>JAYJME010003533.1:0-11990 GCA_036873775.1 Costaria costata | reverse complement strand
TAGTGGGTGTCTGTTAATAGGAATTGTCTGTACCATAGAGCTCGATGCGTTCCAATTAATTGGAATTGGCGACCACAATTGCCAGTCAATTGTAATAGGAAACTATTAATAGAAAATTAGACAAATGATAATTGTCCAGGGTGTGAACTATACACAACTATTATATAGTTGTAGTTGCCAGCGGTACTTGTACAGGGTGTGGAATTTTTCCAAAAACAATCGAACGCGGCACATTCGCGTTTTTGGCCCGTTTCTGGCCCGTTTTGGGCCCGGATTCGGGTCAGGGTCAAGGTTGATAGGGTTATAGGGTTAGGGTTACGGGTTGGGTTGGGTTTACGTCCGTGGCGTGATCCCACCCTCGGAAGTGCGTCGTATCCCACGAGATCACGAACAAGCAACAACCCGACATCTGTTAAGGGCTCGAGCTGGGTGTATTTTTTTCGTTATTCTATGAATGCACATATTATACCTGGTACCTCGTATTTCCCATGATACCTGCCTCGTAAGTACGAAAGAGAAGGCACAGCACCGCACGGCACCGCACGGCACCACACGGCGCTGCGCTGCTGAGCTGGGTGTATTTTTTTTTCTACAAGTACCCTGGTAATGAAAAAAGCAAAGAAATTCAGGAAGGTTCGAAAAACATTCAAAACTAAGCGAAACAATCGGGAAAACGGAAAAAAAACAACGAAAGCACGTACCTGTAAGAAAGTCAAGAAAAAAACGTTATTTGTTTTTGGAAAAACAAAACAGTAGTTCCCTAAACTCGAGTCAGAATCGAAAAAGAGTCAAAACTAAGAGAGATAATCGAGAAAACCGAAAACATACGGCGAAAGGAAAGAAAAACGAGCGAAAACGAAAAACAGAATGACGAAGAAAGCAAAGAAAACCTGCAAGGTTCTCAAAGGCTGTTCGGCAATGAAGGGCTGAGAAGGGCTGAGAATTGGGAGAATATACCGAGGGAGACATGTGAGATAGGGGACACATATTTAAATATGTTTATGACGTTGTTGGGGGCGAACGGCTCAAAACCTTAATTTACTTGACGTTACGCCGGCGGCTGGCTGGTGGACCCTCCGTCCACGGAGAAGAGGAAGCCTGCGGTTGGCTTGCGGGTGTACACGAGGACCGAGGGCCACTGGCGACATCCACGGCCTCCCACAAGTTATTTGCCATTAGGCTGGTGTTACGCTTTATTAATACCAGACAAAACAAAAGCAAATCAAGCTGATCATCGCCCCTTCTCCCACGCACTTCGTGTACCGCTACCTGTCCTATGTCCCCGCCAGAGGCCTTCGGCTTCTTTGGGGTTGATGCTTACTGAAATAACGCGCTGAGATCTTTCATTTGGAGTTTTCAGCTCCAAACTTGCGAAATACCGTACAGGTTTTTGCCACTTGCTGCCGTTTGCGGCTTGAAGTTTGCGCTTGGTTGGTCCCTTGAATAAAATAGTTTGGTCTCCTTGTATTGACAGTTTTGTACCGGTTCGGCATATTGTATATTGTATGGATCGTGACTTCTGGGTGTGCACGTAGTGATGACATGCCGCATGGAGTCACTATTTCTGCTGTCCCTACCTGTATGAGTCCAACAATACAAAATCTGATCAACGATATCATCGGTAGTCTTGTTGTCTTGACTTGTTTGCCCGGGGCTAACGAACACTCTAGAGTACGTGTGGTACCGACGCACGTAGCCTCATGGGCGATCTGGACGATTTAGGGTTCAAGTATTGGAGCAGGGCCTCGCTCTCGAAGGCCTAAAACAAGCGGCCGCCGACGCTGAGGAGTGTCGCAAATCGTTCCATGCCGAGCTGGTTGGGATGGTGGATGATCTGTTGAAGTGCAGCCGAGAAAGGGAGGAATAGCTGGAGTCCGGTAGACAGACAGCAGAAAAGGATGCTGTACCACCCTCGTCGGAACGCCCCGACAATGGAGGCGGAAAAAGGGGGAATTAACGTGTCCCCGCGAAAGTCGACCCCTGTGGGGGCCAGCTTGGCGGAAGAGGGCAGCAAGAGGACCTTGTTCCCGAAGGTGAGAAGCCCTCTATCCCTTTGGATGCTCTTAGTAACCGGCAAGTTTTGGGAATACCAAAGATGGCAATTCCTCTGTTGAAGGGATCAGAGGGTTTCGAATCGTTCTCAAAGCAGATGAGAGTCTACACCAAGCTTCATCGTTTCGACAACGTTTTCGATAGCGACCCATACGTCGAGGTTGGGGCTGAAGGAAACGCTCAAGAGTCCCTTATGGCCCAGGGAGTCACGGCCTCGAATTACGATGGGCAGTTGATGGCCTGGGTATTTCTGTTTCAAGTTTTGCAGTCCAATGTTGATAAGGCCACATTGCACATCTCCCAGGCAATGTTGGGAGTCAATCGTGGATAGTTACGACACGAAAACCAATGCGCAGAAGGGAATTTGCATGCGGCAGCTATACAATTTCAAAATCGGGAAGGAGGACAACCAGGTAGAAAACATGTATGCGATGGAGGACCTACGTGTAACACTGAACAATGCAGGCATGAGTGTGAATGACAACACCCTGTACGCATGTTTGGTTTCTGCGTTGCCTGCTACCGAGTACTCGCTCGAGATCCCAGATCTTAATCTCATACAGGTTAATGATTGCAAGCAAATTATCACCTTGGTTAGCAGCAAGTACGAAGCACTTGCCTCATATTTTGCCTAGGCGAAGGGCTCATCAAAATGTCTTGCGCTCGTCATCAATGCAGGGCGTGGAAAAGGTGGAAATGGCGGACGGGGGCATGGGGTCATGGCCGGTCTGGAAAAGGTAAGGATGGCTGCGGAAACGGCAGTACAAAGGATTCGGTGATGTGTTGGCGATGCCGAGCTATGGGCCATTACAGCGATAGCTGTACCACCAAACTTTGCGAAAGGTGCGGTGAAAGGGGGCACGAGAGCAGCAAGTGCGCATCGCCGGCGGGTATGGAGAACGGACCGTCGGCGGAGGCCGTGACTGCGATGGTGGAGGACCCCGGAGGAGATGCCGTGGAGGTGGCGTCGTTTTAAGAGGGGTACACAGCAGCACCTAAAAGCTCTACGGCAGGAGTAAAGCTGTGTGCACCCTCACCGTGCGTAGCGGAAGGAGGGATTTTAGGTCGTGCCGCATTTTTTTGCTGTACGCGCTCCACGTCAAGGGGTTGGTTGCGGAAGCAGCAGATGTGGGGTATCGCGGAGCGAGGGGCAATAAATCTGCATGTTTTGCGAGAAGTCGCGCGGTCCGCCAAGCCATGCGCACCCCGCCATTGAGGATTGGGGAGGACGGGGAAAGCCGCGCCGCATATCATAGTCGCGTGTACTCTGCTATGGGGAGGATAGTAGTGGAGGGAGCGGGCGGGGGGAAATCGTGAGCTGCAGCATTACAACGAGGGGAAAAAACGTTCGCAAGGCAACAAGTCGAGCGGCATGACCTGACGCACTCCATGACAGCATCAGCAGCGGGAGGTTATGGATGGGACAGACGTGGGTATATTGTCAGCTGGAGCTTTTTATAATCCGGTAACTATCGTGAGGCGGGGGGGAATCGTCTGGTCTTTCCCGTAGGTATTCGTACGTGGGGGTGACTGATTAATTTGTTTTTGCGATGAATGCACCTGTTGGTCGAAAATAATTGAATTTTCTTGATCGTAATATTTTGAGGTATATCGTTTGCGACAAGGGTGGAAAGTCGTTGATGGTAGAAAATGTATCGTTTAAGTTCTTTCTATATAAATGGCGTATAACACCCCCCCCTGGTCATTGAAACATCGTTTTGGGGTTAGAAATCTTACTGCCGTATACATCGCAATGCAGTTCGTTGCGCTCCCTAAAAAGGGAACATGGTTGCTTTGGGCAGGCCCAGAGAGTGACTGGCAAAACAAATTTGGTTTTTGTTTTAATGGTTTCGAGGGAGTACAGGTGCATAGGTACGCCTAAAGGGATAGATTTCTGTTGTGTGGTATTGGTGGATACTGATTTTGTTGATTTTTGAAGGTATTTTTTTGTTTGTGACTGTACCAGGTATAATTGTTGCAGAACAAGGGGGGGTATGTGTAAGGTGAGGGGTGGAGGCACAGGTTATCCCCTTGCAGGTCTGCCTATTAAGCTAGACGTTGGGGTTACTCACTTCCGTCCGAACGTCAGATGTATCAGGTACTAGTAGATAAACAACTTTATTAATCCACCAGAGCCGTGATGACATCTGACGATGTGGGGCTCTCGCCCGTCTCATTTCAGGCTTATCCCAAATACAAAACACCATCCAAACAACATAAAAACGGATCGATTACCTATTTATGAGGTAATTCCCGGCCTTCCAAGGTCGTACCACAACACTAGCCCCCCCTGATGAGCCGCACATGCAGAAATATGGGAAATTCGGGGAAATCCCGATCCCACTATCTAGAACATGAGTCGAAGATGCGGCTCCTCAAAACCCACTCCCACACCTTTGAACGGCCTGGCTATGAAGCCAGGAAAAATGCGAAGAAAAATGATTGAAGGAAACGTAGACAGTATAACAAGGCAAACCACCGTCAAAACCTCCCGCGTACCGCCACCGTGGCGGGGGGGCGAGGCGAAGAAAGGTGAATTGAATTAGAACGCCGGCGCGAAGACAAGGGAAATCAACATAAAACCTCCCTGCAGGCCCCCACCGTGGCAGGGGGGAGGCGAGACAAAAAGGCGAAAACCAACACGAAAAAGGAAAGGTGGCACAACCCACAGTCCCGCGTGGGGGGGAAGTGTCCAGCTGAAAACGTATAACAAAGAGGAAAAAAAATAACATGCACCACAAATAAATGAAGACAAAAACACACATAGTCCTGTGCCCCACTATGAGTAGCCAGATTACCCTGCCCCCCCACCCGGTTCGGAGCTGAGGAGAGCGTCGGCAGGACGAAAATAAAACGCAGAAACAGAACCGCCCAGTCCAATCACAGACAAGAAACGCCCCAAACTCTGACCGTAAAACTCAGAAAACACTAGAAGCAAACCATGAAGAAAAACCCAGAAAAACAGGAAACTGTCGAGCGCGGCGGCGGAGTGAAAGTCAACAAACCACGGCCACGTCTCTAGATTGATCTACGTTACGTTGGA
The DNA here is from genome assembly GCA_036873775.1 of Costaria costata. Lineage (NCBI taxonomy): Eukaryota > Phaeophyceae > Laminariales > Agaraceae > Costaria > Costaria costata. Next base: position 6,895 of record JAYJME010003533.1, on the reverse strand, counting down.
TCCCCCAAGAGAACGCGCTGGCTTCGTGGACCTGGAGGCACCTGGAACCTCGTACGGACCCCGCTGAGGTCGTGTAGTATGTCGGGGGAAAAGGAAGTTTGATCGACCCCGGGTCGTCCAAAGCTCGGACCTGGAAAACTCCATCCTCCGGTGTACTCCCGCTGATTTTTCCATGCCACCACAACCTGTCGTCGCCCTTGTACCAAAAGTGGGCTCCCTTGGGGAGCACCGTGTCGCGGTAGCGGCGGAGCCACTCCGTTCGTGGGACGCAAGCCTAGCCGGGCGCCAAAAAACGGTCGCCACTGTTCCGGGAAAGCTCACGCTGTGCTGCGCCAATGCGCATCCGGCGGTAAAGGCGGTCGGTTTGACGGTGTTGGTCCATAGTTCCGGCCCAATAACGCAGAATGTGAGGGCGGGAGAGTTGAAGGTCCATTTCCCGCTCCCAGGATAGTTCAGAGAGTCCCACCCAATGCGTCTTGTATAGCACCGCCATAACTCCACCTCGCCCCGGACCGACTGGTGGCCGGTGATTTCTCCACCTCGAGTCGTTGGAGGGGAGCCGAAACGTCGTCTTGGATGACGTGGTACGGAGGAGATTTCTTGCAAAACATGTTGAGCACGTACTGCGTTAACCCCACCGGTAGGTATTTCGGCATGTCATCGCTGTCGTGGGGGTTGGCATAGAGCTTGCAGCGTATTATCGGCACACGCCGGCGAGCATCCGAACTGAGCAGATCGGAAGGGAGATCCGAATAGAGGAGGTTATCGCCGAGAGGTAAACCGTCCGGGGTATCGGCAGAGGAGCACGGACCAACTGCTCGGACTTTGTGAGGGCCCGTCCAGTTAAGCGCAAGATCGGCCTTGAGAACCTTGGCGTCAGTGTTAGCCTTCACGCCCTGGCGGATGGTGGAAGTTGAGTTGTACACCCATGCCCAACCACCCCCGGCGAATTTACGGGCCGGACGCAGCGCGTCGGCTAGGGTGGATTTTTTTTGGTCAACGCGGGAAGCGGTGAGGGCATGCTGTATGCGAACAATATCGTTCGCGCGCTGCTGTCGGTCTGTAGCCAGATCACAATGGGCCAGGTGGTCGCGGGCCAGACTCTGGTGGCCCGCGATTCCGGCGCGTTCGAAAGTGACGACTACTTCGGCCCTCTTCCGGTCACGCCACGAGGCAACGCCTACATCTTGCTGATCACCGATCGTTTCAGTCGTCGGGTAGATACGGTCGCCGTCACTGCCGCCGAGTTCACCGCTGCGGGTACGGCCAACATTCTGGTCAACAAATACATCCCCCTATGGGGGTGCCCGCGCACCATACTCTCCGACAACGGCCTGCAGTTCTGCTCCAAGCTTTCACAAGCTGTATACCAGCTGTTGGGAGTGCGCAAGCTTGCCAAAAGCTTCTATCATCCAAACGGCAACGCAGGCGTTGAGAGGGTGAGCCACACTATGGCCCAAATGTTATCTATGGTCGTCAATGAACAACAAGACGACTGGGATTTGCAGCTTCCTCACGTTGAGTTCGTATACAGCACATGCCCATTGTTTCGAGTGCAGAGAAAGTAAAATACAGATGATGTATGGCGCCCGCAAAAAACGTATTCGACCTTCATCGCATGGTATAAATACTGCACAAAGCAAATGGGATGTGCATTCCCTCAGCTTCACTCCTGGGGCCAAGCTTTTACACGACATTGTATAGTTCCAGCTGCGACATCCGATGCGGGCATATCGTGCAATATCTGGCGCAAACGGGTTCTGTTTTTCGAACCAAGACCGCAGCTCAAATGAAGGCATCGAATATTGTCCCGTTCTGATGCCTTGGTACTGTACCAGTACTTTTTTTTTTCTTTCGGGGCATGTTCCGCGCTTGCTTTCGAATTGCGTACCAGGTATCCCACAACTCCAATGGGGCAGTCCGGAACGAACTACTATAATTCCAAGTGAACGGACCCAAAATGACCAGGTACCCAACAGGCAGCCGCGGCGGTGATGCTGAACGCAACAAACCGCGAAAATTCGGGGCCGCCGTGACGCGGCCGAAGGCAGAAGCGGCGAATAACAAGGATTGGGTTTGTGTGCGCTAACGCTTCATGATCTATCTGCTGCTGCCATGGGTCACCGCTTATTCTACGCCACACACGGTAGTCTGTTGTGGGAAATAGGCGAGGCCATTTGAAGGCTACCGATTTTTCTGGCGCGATTGTGGAAAAAGCGCGAGCGGGCGGGCGACGGCGCGTGATCGACGAAGGCGGCCCAAGGATGCCAACAAAATACCGAGCGACCGGACGATGGACGGATGCGACCGAACGATTGATGGTCGAGCGCGACGGGCGATTGACGGAGCGGACGGCGCGAGCGCACGTAACGACTACCCTCGGGTATATCACGCATACACTAGGAGCAGATCAGCAGTAGGTTTTACAAACCACTTGGTATCATGCTGTATACCGGTACCTAGTACCCAGCAGGCAGTAGCGAACAAAACAAACTATGCTACGTATGTACAAAGTAAGGAAAAAATTGAAGAAGAAAAAAACTAGGCAAACCTAGAAAAAATGCGAAAACAATAATGCGAAAACAATGTTAAAAAAACAATTTGGAAAAAATAAATAAAAGCTTTTCTTTTAAATTTATTTTCGAAAAAAAAATGAAAAAAATGCCCGCTCGGTCGATTGCGCCGTCGCTAAAAATTGGAAGCATCCCCCATCCCTTCAAAACGCTGCCTTGGCGCAAATTTAAATTTGTTTGTTCGTCAAAGCAAGAAAAAGTTTGAACGTCGGTTCCGCGGTGGGTCTGGCACGCTCCCCGCCTCCCGCGTCGCAGTCTCATCCGATTTGATTGGTGCCAAGCGCCCCTCCCTCTCTGTCCCAGCGAGCCCCGCCATCCACCTTGCAGGGAGCCCCGAGCCCAGTGGCGCTTGCTTGGTAGCTCAATCCTGCAAGTCTCCAAGCTCTAAAATGCTAGTACAAAAGATCGGGAATTGATGTCTTCAATTATAAGCACTAACTGCATATTCGTTTCAATACCAAAACGACGCTTGTATTCACGCACAAAAGGCGTGGGGCCACAGCAGCACCAGGCCCTGTCTGTGCCTCTTCTCCGCCGCTCCTCTCTCGACGAGCGCGCGTCGGCGAGACGCGAAACAGGCCGCCCCCCTCCTTCTGTCCCTTCTTAGCCAGCGCCCACCAACAACCGCGGGGGCGACGCGATCGCCCGTGCCGGCGACGCGAGGCCGGGCTTTCTCTCGCGACTGAAGCGCACCCCAATCCCTCGATTTTCAAGTCAACACGTAGTCGCCCCGCACCCGTCCTCTCACCGTCTGCACCCACGCCGCGAGACAGCGATTTCCCCCCTGTGTGCACCCCACGCCCCGGACCACGGCAAAAAATTAGGGCCGAAACGCCCGTGGACGGCGCGCCCGCGAGCCCACACTAACCCAAGTAAGACACCTACGGATGACGACGACGGCATTCTATTTTACATATACAGATAGTAGAGCCTTCTACACTCTACTACTCGTTCGCGATCCAATCCATTAGTCGAACTGTCCTCGATTTAAACGGCTGCTTCGATTTTTCGACGCACGACGTACTCCTCTTTGGAGTTTGCGACACCCGAAGCCGCTCGGCGCTGCCCGTCTCGACCGCTGCGCGGATAATACCCTGGCCGATACGCACGTGCCCTGTCGCTTCTACTGTTGCTTCTACCGGGAACCTTGGTTCCTCGGCGTGTGTTTTACGTTCGTATTTTGTTTTACCTTTCTTTCTCTTCTTCTTGCTGGAACTATCAGTAGGTGATACCGGCTGCTGCGCCTGTACACAGGTATCCCGCACGGAGACGTTGGACGGAGTGTTGCCCTCCTCGATACCTTCCTGTCGTGTCACAGCCTCGGCCCTCTTTTTGCTAGCGAATTCGCCCATACGCTTCCCCTTCGACTCCTTTGCCGCTGCTGTCGCCGAGCGCGTCGTTTCACCAGCAGCGTGTGCAGGCTCCCCGTCTCTCGTTCTCTTCTTGTTTTTCTTCCTGGTCTGTTCGCCGGAATAATCGGGGATTGGCGTCGCGACGTCAGCCACGACCCTTCGCGCAGGACTGCCCCCGTTGATGATTTCCTGTCCGGCGACGTTGGTGTCGTCGTGTATTCTTCTACTCCGCTCCTTGCCGATCGCCTTATCCTTCGCTTTGATCGCCGATCGCATCGGTCCATCAGACGGGGTAGGACTGTTCTCGGCCCTCTTGGTTTTCTTCGGTTTCATCCGCTTCAAAGAACAAGCAGGGGCCACGTTGTCTGCACCGGCATCCTCGGGAAAAGCGGCGCTACGCTCTACCCCCGTCCCCTCGTGTCGTTGCTCCTCCAGCTCTACCACGCCCCCGGCAGACGGACCCCCCAGGCCGCATTCAGGAGAGTCGGAAATCTCCCTTGCGGCAGCACTCAGCAGCGCTTCTATCACCTTCGACCTCTCACGGTAAGCCTCCCGCAGCACCCCCGCCGTCAGAACGACATTTCGATCGATGCTGACACCAGTCACGGTAGCTGCCGAGGAAAAACGCACACGCTCATCGTCCGCGATTTCTGAGGCCTGCTTCGAGCGGAGCCACAAACGAAACGCTTTCGCTGCGATGATTGTCCTCACGGGTTCAGACGCCCCCAGCCCCAGCGCGAAATCGTCGCGCAAAGACCTGTCATAAACCGCGACCAAAAGAACGACATGTGCGCAAATTGTGGAGGATGTCATCATACGGGAAAGCGTATAATTTGGGGGTTTGGCTACTTGAGAACTTGCTCGCGAGTTATGCGGCAGGCGCGTTCATTCTTCGCTCTAGACGTGACTACACTCCATCAGGTGGGGGCAGGGAAGAAAAGTAAATACATAAAGCAACCGAGGTGTCGTCGAAACGGGTGGAAGCAAAAAACATACCACACCAGGAATCAGGTACGCGCAGTGCACATTGATATAAAAGATAGAAGCATCGATAGGTAACACACAGCATAACGCATCGACTAGCAATCCAGGATGTTACATTATTTAAGAGTACATTATACAATAGCAACATCGAAAAACGCCAACATTTTGTGAGCGTACCGCGATTCACTTACCGTAGAGCGGCCATGTTTGGTGCATTCACAGCAACGCCCCGAACAATCTTAATCTTCTTTCGAGACACGCACTCCCCGCCGTTCACCGAAACCACCCCTAGTTTCATTTTCAGCCGCATCGTTGTCGCTTCGACGGCATCCTCCGGCTCCACATAGATTCCCCACGGATGCGGTAACGGGCCTCCACCGCCCCCAGTTGCAACCCCGCACGCCTCGGCCTTCGACCGACCTCGCTTCTTTCCCACAGCTGTCGCGCCAGAGAGATTGGTGACCGTGCTCCCAGACGAAGCGGCGGCGCGCGTCCCGCCTTTGGCCTTCGCCTTTTTTGCCTCCCGCCGCGGGGCCGCAGTATCACTGGCGGGATGCGGACCTAAATCGGGGCCTGCCTCAAGTGTTCCCGACATGACCACCGGGTCACTTAAGAAAAACTCAGTCATTATCGTGAGCTCGTCTAGATTGGCCACCCGAAGGTTGCCGGCGACGAAAGACGTCTCCTTGACGTACCCGTGTCGCTCTGTCCGCAAGGTGACCACGGTTTCGTCTTCGATGTTCGAGCCCGGATTTTCGCGGTCAAACGCGCGCATGATCAATGCCGCGACCTCCTTGTGCACGTGGTTCCGTGCGGATCCGTCCCTTGGGAACAGTTCGTCTCTAAGTGCCCTATGGTGGAAGTTGGAACAAAAAAAATGCAAGCACGCACCAAGGGCAGAAAACCAGGGGAAGTATAAGACACGATTCCTGGATTCGAGCTGCGATATAAACTTTCATCTGACTTCGCTTGCACAAGGCATGGCACGGTGCATAAGTCCGGAGCTAACCTCTCAAAGCAAATGCCCGATGTTGCACCTGGATGATCATTCGTTTGTTACAGTACTACACTATTCAACATGGCAATCACCAGGACCCGCCAGAGGTATTTACGGCACTTCAACGTTGCTTTTTCGATAAAGCTTACAAGGTAAGTTTCATCTGCATCCTGTTCACAACATGATTCCCCCAGGCATACATTACTAGGTATATACCAGGTGGGCAGCTCTTCGTAGGGGAGAGAGTTGCGTGGCGGGGCAGTCAGTCGATCAATCGATTTTTGATAAATACGAGTAGCCGTGCAAACGAACTTTCAATCAATCAATTCGTCAATACCAGTACTATTAATAGCAGAGAGGTAAATTAAGCAAATACGCCTGAAACACGCAGTAGGCCATGTGCGTTCTAAGTAAAACACTCGAAATCCCGCCGCATTGAAAAAACACACACAAAAACACAGCAGCACGGCGCCCGCGGCCAACTCCAGACGTCTTGTGACGAAACAAGTCCCATGCGTTAGCCCGAGCTCGCTCGTTTCTGTAGACGCCGGGTTTGTGGAAACCGGTCACGTACAGCTCTCGCAATCAATGGTGCAAAAATACAGATTACGCAGAGCACACAGCAGGCGTACATCGTAATAAAAAAATGGAATAATGTATGCAATCCCCAATGACAAGGCCTTTTAGCCAAACGGCAAAAAACGGCCTCATTACAATATAACAATCACTAAACCCACCCAATCATCAACTCAAGCAGTCAAACGCCAATATCAGCGCGGGAGTGAGACGTTGGGGACGACGCACATCTTCACAAACCAATACCCTTTCCTGGAAGCGCGCTGCACATAGAAGACATTTGTCTACCGAACCACCTGCTGCGGACTACACGTATTCTCAGGTACCGATATTTCGGACTCGCCCTATGTGCAGGAGGGCCCGGTACATGATTTTGTGCAGATTGCGGGTCTTATTGGTCGAGGTTGGTCATT
>JAYJME010003532.1:0-11992 GCA_036873775.1 Costaria costata | reverse complement strand
TCAAAATGTCCACGCCGGTTTTGAGAGTTGGACCCTGAACGTTTGCACACGTGTTCAATGTGCCCCTGCCAAGCGCTTTACACGTGGTTTTTTTGTTTTTGTTATTATTTTCGCCGGAAATTTGGAATCCAATTAGACCCAAATTATAACAATAAAGAAAATCGAATTATCTGGCGAAAAAAAAAAAAAACTCACCCGTTAAAGGTTCGGCAGGGGCTCATTAAACACGTGTGCAAAATAATAGGGTCTAACTCTCAAAAACGGCGTGGACATTAGGCCCTGAAGGAATTATGGGCGGTATGCTTGAATCAGCCTGTACTTAGACTACACTACTACCCTACTACTGCTGAACTGGTGGTAGTACGTAGCATAAATAATAATGCTGTATAGGCTGCCTACTGCAGACGTCAGCAGCTAGTAATTTCTGGAAGTTCATCACATGTGTGTGTATCATGCGAAAAAAATAAATATATATATGACCTCACCGTCGCGCGGCCGCGCTAATGCAGGAAATCAAGCCCGACACCTCTCTTAAATATTATCTCATCATGCGTAGAGCGCTTGAAACTTCTTCCGGACTGCTCGTAATCTAATCCGATCGCGGTTAAGTACCCTGTCGTCTCTTGTCTCGCAGGCCCTTCGAGTAATAAGCGTAGCAGACGCCTAGCCCACCGACGCCCGTTTCGACACTCGAACCTACCGTACCAAACATTTCAACTACAGCATAGTCGGTAGCATGTACGATATTTCCTAAATATAAGATGCGTTTGATTCTTATGTTGTTAGAAGCATGAACCTATATTTTCGGACGATTCAAGGCAGCACAGGTGTGCTCGTTAAGACCAACGGTTTCGTATCTGTCCTTCCTCGACGATCGTTACACGGTGAGACCCGAACCCGGTCGTCTCCCTCCTCCATTCCCTCCCTCTTCTTACCTGCGCCCTCCAAACCCCGCGACAGCGACGAGACCCTCCCGTGTCGACGAGGCGCAACGGACGGGGCTTCTCTAGGTCGGGAGACGAAGTAACACAGCTGTTTTTCACGCCGCCTTCGGATACCAGAATATATTATGAAACTGCAGCAATGAGTTAGCATGCAAATGCTGAAAGTGTGGTGCGCTGTTAGCGAGGCCATGAAGTAGTCGTGAGAACGGAAAAGAGGTTAGTCCGTGACAATACAATACTACGGTAACACGTGTAAGGGTTAGTCTTGAGACCTGTGCTAACAAAAGCCAGAGACGGCCCTGCCTCCATTCTCCCCATTGTGAAATACACATCCAAATCCTGTCAGGAACAGGCGGTCCAGCCAAATTGCCCACTTGTCAGTTCGCACCTGCTTCGTCCTTGTCGTCAACGACTCCCAGGTACTCCACCATGAAACCTGCGTAGGCGAACACGCTCATCTGGACGACCATCGCACTGACGAGACTAGCCATGATCGCCATCATCGGTAGTATTGGAAACGAAGCCATGTCACCACTCGTGAGACTCGAGAGCACCACGCGTACCGACTGAAGCTTGACGATTGTGATGTCCGTATTTGCCACAGCCCCGCCGCAAAAACAAAACACGAGAGCACGTCAGCATATAGAGGAGCGCGGGCATGCGCAATATATGCGAACGGACGTCGATAGTCAGGTGTTAGCTAGCGTGGTGTATTGCAAAATGGTTTGCCTTCCTACTGGGCCATCTCTTTGTGCCAATCCTATATGGCAAACGCCTCTCTTTCCTGAATACCTGAAGCCGTTCGGACAACTGTGACGCAAGCTAAAGAAACAAGCAGCAAGTAGGGACATATCATGTTTTCCACCACGAAGGGGCCGTCGGTAGACAACAGCGACACCTCACTTACTTATGGTGACAGCTACAGACAAGAATTCTCCTGCATTCCGCATCACCGCGGCTATTTAACAGCCCAGCGCACAATAGTATCGTCTGTATGAACATATAATGTGTTGCGTGGCAATAACGATTGCCGAATCTGGACCATTTAAACACATACATACAGTGGCAGTAGGATGGCAAATTGCCACTTTTGTAGGCGAGCAACCACAAATATCAGCATAGGACGGTTAAACGGTCGATATTTCCTCCCCATCATATACTTCTTCTGTGCCATAAGTAAAAGTCCTTATGGGGGGCAGATCATATCTCACCAATGGTGTTGCCCACCATGCTACAATCAGGCAGTTGGAAAGCTATTATTGTTGAAAATCTTGGAATACGGTGATGCTCATCGAAACCGAGAATAAACTAATCCGAGTCGTAGTTACTGAGACTTAGTGGGTCGACACATGGCCAAATTCGACCAATTTCGACTAGTTCCTACCATTTTCCGCAAAAGCTCGACGCATTTTGCCTGTTTTGGAACCAAATGGAGGCAGCTAGGTGACCAAATGGTTTTGGGCGAGGCGTAGGTATCGTACAAGGGTGACGAATCGAAGGAGTAGAGCCAGGTCTGCGTTTTTTCGCGATGTTTTCCATTTATTTGTCGGGTTTCCAATAATATTCGCTGTTTTCCGGAAACGGACTAAATACAACTGATTATTTTTCGGCTACTCATACATGCAGTGTGCTGCATACAGAAACAAAAATAGAGACGGTTCTTACCCAACAAGCCCCCGAAGATATGAAAAGAAGAAAACAACTACGTAACGGCAACGGTTAAGGGTCTGTGTAATCATAACGAGGTTTATACATGGCACAGAGGAAGTCAGGTTTACTCGCAGTACGTCGTGTGTCGGGATTGAGATGTAGTACCGTCGGTTACGCTGGTGGAAGTTCGGCGGTTCGACCGTTGGTGACATCACATTCAGTCGTCAAACTTGCGCGAGTGTTGGTCGGACGAACACATGAACATTGATAACGCGGAGTCGGAATTTGTATCCAAATGCTACGTACGAGCGATAGGTACTACCTGCACGGTGTCTAGGTAGGTCAACGACCTGTATATATATTCTTCGCGGTCATATGAACACCTTGGAGCGCGCGTGATCTGCCTATCACACGCACAGCTGTGTGCAGGTATTCTGAAGCACGAGTTTCGACGAAACTCTTGACTTAGTTGGTTTGTTTTTCGAATTGGGTTGTTGTTAGAATTTTTCTTTTGAGATGTGCGTTGGAGGTTGTATTGGTTCGGCACTCCGCCGTGGGCGGCACTGACGGTTTCACATGAACATGCCTCCGCACTATTACTCCGTGTGATTATCCAATTGTTCCCTCGCTTGGCCCCCCTCGACAGGGGCCTACTGTATGGTCTCGAAAGACCGCGAAAAAAAAATGGGCTTCGACCATTCCAACTCCTGACATAAATTACAGATTAACATAATACTTATATTTCGTGGCAACTTCTTTTCCCTCTCACCTTGGAAACAAAAGGGATGGGTGGGCCGGGCAAACTACGGAAAAGGTATGGTTGATTGATCACAAGGATCGTTTTTTCTCTTGACTGCGTAGTTTGCTGATCAGCTGAGGTCGCACGCGTCAGGCATGAGATGGCTGGTGTGTGGTGGCTGTACTTGCGGAACTGTGAATATTCATTCCATGAGCGACCCTCTAATGTTTTTGCCAACATCATGGAATTATACAAATCACGTTGTGCATTGCGACAACCGCTGGACCCGGCTCAAGCTTGTAAGCGTTTCGTTTCGAAAAGTGTCTGACCTCCTCAGGGGCATGTTCTCTCTCGTCAATCATTGAGTGTTTCAACCTCTGATTTCTTCCGTCTCAACAACACATGGCTCGTTTTGCATTCGGTTCAAGAATCTCTCCACAAGCCTCGCGTGCGCACCCAGAATCGGTCCTAAGAAGTAACTTAGCCCCTTTGGAGCCGAAAACGTTTTTTGGGGACAAAACTAGTTGAAAATAGTGTGGGATACGTTTTTGGGGTAGTAATTGGGTTAAAATCAGTAAGAAGCGTCAGCTGTGAGATCGTCGATTTGTTCTTAACTCATCGTTCCAAGCTACGTGGGGGGTTTCGATCGCACGTATGATATGTGCTACGGGCATACAAATGCTCTTGTGGTGGATTTACAGTCCCGAGTGCAATTTTATTTTCAAACAAAGGCATGTACCAGGAGTGAAACGAAGCCCATTGTGACGAAGGATTTGTCCAGAATTTCGCCCACAATGAAACGCATACAAGTTGAGCTCGTGTATTTCAAGTGTGCGAGGAGAGTGACGGAGGCAGAGATAAAAAGGAGAGTGGAGGGGTAGAGGAATGACGAAATAAAGAAGTAAAAACTGTAGAGAAAACCGTTGACGCCGTACTGCTTGGGCTCGATTGTACAAACCGGCGTAAAGCCTGGATGATAGTGACTCGACCTATTACATATATACCGAAGGAAGAAATAATTTGATAAAATGTATGTGCCCGTGACCCGGGTGGTAGAATCGATCGTTTCTTCCCATTGAATAGGCAAAAGCTTTCGTTATCAACATCCTGCTGTTGTTCGCGCGGTTGTTTTTGCTGTTTGTGTTTCAACAGTCAAGAAGAGCGCGAGCCGCCAAGGCCATTTCATACCAAACTGTATACCTGGTATGTATTTATACAGTACGTGACATGTGTCATGAATTTGGGAGGTAGGTGAGAATTGCAGGCTTGAGGTTGTAAAAAAAAAGAATTAACAGCTAGGCATTTGTGCTCAGTGAGGAACACCACTCTAAACCCTATCTAATGGCCCTTAGGGCCACGCAGGAACCCTAAGGAATATGTCGCCAAGTACGCGCCGGCAGGCGTTTCGCATAAAGCTCCAAGCGACTTGGAAATAGAGTTAAACGTTTTACAAGCAATATCCCTTATTTTCATATTAAAAGAACCGATGTAAACCTGCAAGAACCCAAAGTTTTTTCCCTTTTTTACTCTGCTTTTAGCCCAATACTTGACAACTTCAAACTAGAACGAAAGGCGCCCGGCCACCGTTTTATCGTGTACGCTATGTTAATAATTTAAACGATCCGCAAAAATGCTCAGCTAACGTTTGGTGAGAGCCGTTTTCTAATACATGTTGTACCCATCGTACTATGTACTAGCGCGCAAAAATACCAAATCGTCGAATTTTCAACTTTATATTCTTTTTGGTGATGCTGGCTTGCAACTTTGACCTCACGAAGTCAACTCGGGAGTCGTTTCTGGCTGCCTGACGGCTCCTGTCCGGTGCACCCGATGCCCCCACGCACCCCAAAATGAGCTCGACTCAATTGCACGGGCTGTGGTTGCCTGTGATGAGATGTAGCTGTCCGCGAGTGCAGTGCAAACGTTCAGTTGGGGGTCGGATGTTTTGTCTCGTTTCGTGTCTTTCAAATTCCGACCAATTTCAACCACTGCAGCACCCCAAAGCAGAGGTAGGTGTAGAATTCCGTTGAGAAACGGCGGCCGGGCGATCTGGAGAGAATCACAAGCTGCTGCTGTAGACCAGACACTGATATTGAACACACGCTCTCTGCTAAGGCACGAATCAGCCGAACGTCCAAACGCAGCGTGATAAAACAACGGCGGGATTTCTGTTCGGATGAAGCATCTAGATATTAGAGTGAGTCGGAAACCCGGGGATGGGGGTGGATAAGATCCTACGTATTCAACCTTTTACTACCCCAAGAAGTATCCCCCACTATTTCCAAGTAGTTTAGTCCATACAACCCGTTTTCGGCTCTAAAGGAGTTATGACGCTAGGCTCAACATTGAGATCATAATAAGCCGCGAGTCTTAGCCGAACTCAGAGTTTCTTAACTGCGGTCGCGTACTGTGCTGGTTCAAAACGTTCGTGTTCCCATTGTAAGATATCATAGAAAAACAAGCCTCAATACGTACTGGCAAGCTGAAATTGGAGATTTATTTTCCTAGGTACAATCATTGCGACTACTACTACAGTCTAGCGCCAAGACGAGGTCGGCCTCATGCACCATGGCAGGAGTTCACCACATTCCCTCCAGGAACCGTCCGAGCAGCTGCTGCTTGCTGACCTTGCTTGGTCGAGATTTGGGGTAGCACTATGCAGCGAATCGTCAGGCGATCGCTAGACGTCGTCAGACTTGCGATCGGACGACATCTGGATACCGTATCGTCGTGTGGCCGAGACGTGACCACGAACCGATTTGCGTTGGTTGAAGTTGGTTGCTGTTCTGCTCAACTGTTGAGGGGGGGGGTAGGGGTAATCTGTGTTTCTCGTGCTTTTTTGTTTACTGGCTTTTCTCACGGAGTATGCCCGAAGCGATTCCGACTGCACATCAAACAGCTCGGTGCAAAAGGATCCGAGCCCCTGACACCCCACTACCCCCAGAGCTCAGAATGGAAAATCAACCGGACCGTTCTGACCCCAGGAAACAATACAATACGCACCAGCAGTTAAGAAACTCCAACTTTGGCGAAGGCTCGCGGCTTATTGTGGTCTCAACGTTGAGCGTAGGCTCTTAAAGGGTATTGCATAGGGGTTAGAGTAGCGTTCCTGTCTGAGCACAAATGCTTAGCTGTAAACTCTTCTTTATCGAAAAAACTCAGCCTGAAAGGCACAACTACTAAATTCTTAATACATGTCGCGTACTGTCGGACAACATTTGTTTTAAAACCCAACCCCCCCTCACCAGCGAAGACGAAATAGGATGAGTATCTAAAACCAAGTAAACAAAACGGACAACAAACGAAGAAAAAAAAACATTTTTCGCTTTTTTGTGTCCTGTTATCACAGCGCTCCGGTTTGTTTTCAATTATGACCCTTCCTGGGAGTGTGGTGTCGTCTTTTCGTTTTGTTGCATACCCCTGAACGGCCGTACTTTTTTCTTTTTCGCCCTTTCAGGCAGGCAGAGGCTTCACACAGTGGAGCTGATGTAGTCGCGTCTTGTAAAACGATGGTGCCGGACTCAGCATACTGCTGTATGTAGCAGCACTGCAGCCAGTAGCATGCAAGATGATCAGTGCAGGGGTTGTAGTATCTACCTGTAGCCCGGCGATAAATAGTTGTATTTATTGCGTGCTCGTATATAGTGCAGTCAACACACACATGTCCTGCACGAGACGAACATTATTTTTTGTAAGATGTGACATGTCTCCATTTTTGGGCTTGAACTAAACGTCGTGGGCTCGGCTGTCTTCGTGATACCCCTACTCGTACGGAGGTTTGTTCGCTCTACTTCCCTGCCCACCTTTGGAGTCCTTGGGACATTTCGTGGCCACGCACTGCCTCGTGGCGGTTCATGTGAGAACAACAAACGACAACAACTGCATTTTTTTCCTGTAAAAAACATACCGGTACTGCCTATTGTTTTCGAAACCGCTACTAAAGCTACCGGCCACTCATAACAACCAAGGGGTGATGGGCGATAACATGTTTTCATTCGTGTGCCTGGCTGCTGGTACGGATTACAGGCTTGCGCGCCTGCAAGTGCGCGTCGTCCCCTCTTGTTTGCGTTATTTTTTCGTTAGTTTCGCCTTTTTTCGACTCATTTCGATTAGGTTTGGTGTGGTTCATTATTTTTTATTTCGGTTCGTTTCCTTTTCCTTTTGCTTTTCCCTGTATTATGCGGTCGCCACGGGGTCCCGTTGCCAGTTGTACAACTTATTATGTATCTGATATGTAGGAACGATAAGTTCCATTATGTTTATTTTTTACACGAGGTGTACAATTTGCTTGAGTTTCTACCTAGTAAGTCCTGTTCTTTTGTTTCTGTATTTCCCCGAGGCATTCTTCCACTCCAGAGTTACTGGAGCCTGTCCCGTGACTGCGGACTTGATCTTAGTGATAAGGTATTTTATACGCAAGGTGAGAACCACAACAATACCAGGTGTTATGTATTAGGGCTGCGTATGCTTTGTGCTATATATTATAAAAGAAAAAAATACGTCAGCTGTGAGATCGAGAATTTCGTCGAATCTCAACTTTGCAAGCCGCGTGGGATACTTCGATCGCGCGTACTATTATACTGGTACGTGTTTTGTGTAATCTATTAGAGAATATTTAGTACGAAGTATAATTATTGAGGGGGAGAAGATTTGACATCCATGGACCTCGGGAGGTGTATTACACACGTACGTAGTGTAGAGCCATGGGTTGCTGGAATGTGCCTGCGGGTTTACGTTTTTAATACTGACGGTACCTGCGGTATGACGTTTGTCTCACTCTTCTATCTGCTTCTACGAGTATATACAATCAGTTGACTGAAAATTGGACAGTCCACCCGGTCCACCAATCATCATTACAAGAGGCTACAGTGAGGTTGGCAGCACGCATAACTTTGCACGATTGATGATGCCATGGTACCTGTTGTAGCGGTAAGCACCTGCTCTGCTGCCAACGCCATGGTCAAGAGACGGGATGTCAGCTCTTCAAACAATATCCAGAATGGGAGAGGATGCTGCTCACTTACACTAGGAGCCTGCGTTATTGCAAAATGAGAGTTTTTTCCGAACCGTGTTCCTACGTGTAACGCTTTTTGTTGGCAAACCAGACCGCTTCCCGGCGTGCCACGGACTGAGTACGGCGAGGGGTGGACAGGGAGGGGTTCTCCCAGTTTCGGGCCAGCAGAGGGAGGGGTTTGTGCAATGACCAGGTAACACTGGGTGGGAGGCACGTTCAAGCGGATATGGGGTGCATGGATAAACCCCTCATCTGACAGCACGACGCCTGATACGAGAGCAAGACAGACCGAAAAGAACGAGAGGCGCCCATCCAAGCCAAAACAAAAACAACGGGTTACGAGAAGGACCGCATGTAAATGACTCGCCTGTCTGTTGCGTGGGTGCCCACACCGTCCTGTGCGTATATTGTGTATCGTCAGGTCCGCGTGTGGCGAGGACACACGATACTGGAGGAACGGGGGCCGTGACCGCGCCTGAGTTAGACCCCGTGCAAGAGGATCACAGCAAGCTGTAGTAGAGTACTGTCTTGGACTGAGGATATCCGTACTCGAGGAAGGATACTCACCACTATTCATCTACAGAGTCGTTTATCAAAGTTACGAAGACACGTCAGGTTTGAGATAATGGAACATTTTTTTGGATCTCATCGAGCACCCCCCCGAGCCCGATATTACACGCCGTTGGCCTCCGTGACTGTTGTGCCATGGTTGCTGGCAGAGAACATGGAGACCGGTTGTCCGTCGCAAAATCCGGCACGATTCAATTGCAGGCGGTAGTTAAAAAAGCGCGTACATACACGCTTTGGAGCCCATCTTCGAATCCAGCAAAAGCTCGGTTGACTTGAAACCTACCGATACTTGCAAGGACCACAACAGGTGGGTAGGTTGTTCACATTGAGGGGCTAGGAAACAAGCTCCTACTGGTGGGTTGACGGCGGGGGCGTAGACCCAACACAACCCTTACCCCCAACCTTAACCCCAACCCTGATTCCAACCCGCACCTAAAACGGGCTAAACCTGTCCAGAAACGCGGCTGCGCCGCTTTCGCATCAACAACAAATACACTGCCGCGGAACCTACCGGTATGCACTGCGGATCTGCCACCCAAATATCGAGACACAACCTCCCTTCAAAATCCGAATTAGAATAACAAATTGCAAGACCTGCTGGGTGATGCTGTTTCATGTACGCAGACAGTAGCAGATAATGATCTGCCGCATTTGCGATATCCGACTGCATTTCGAGTCGATACGTACGTGTGGAGTGTGATGGATTTCGGCGAGTTCGAGTTTGGCAACTCCTTTATATCGTATTTGATGAGGTCATTAACGTGTAGGCGGTCCCGCAAATTCGTATAAACAACCTGCGGTCGGTATTGGTGTTCATTTATGTGGTGGGTGCGTGGTGCGTGACTCCAAACTTCACATTTTGAACTTGGAGAAATATATACTGCCCATCTGTCGACAAGATCCGTCAGACATCTGGTGCTCTAGTTTTCAGAATCTGGCGTCTCCCTGCTGGCTGTTTTCGATGCCACCGATGCACTGGTCCTTCCCTCTCTCACTACAGGTGGACGACGGGTGATCTATCCCCGCGTTTTCGAGCTGATCCACATCTACCGCGCAGAAACAAGGAGTTCCTCTCTTGCTCTTCGCGGTTGTTTGTGTTCCTCGGAGGCCCAAGCAGAGCTGATACGGCTTTGACAGTCTCTCTCCACAAGAAGAGAGAGCATTCCCAGCAGTCATGGTCACCTCGCTGTTGGCACGTCTCAGTTGTTGCTGTTGTTGTTCTCACATAAACCCATGCACAAAATAGAGTCCATGGTCACAGGACAGGCTCCAAAAATTATGCAGCAGTGGAAGAGTACCTCAGGAAGTAGTAGAAATAAATACTATAAATACAGGAATAAATCGTACACCCCAGATAAAAAACATGCATTGCATATACGACTGGCAACAGGGCACCGTTGAGACCGCATAGTACCAAACAGAAAAATGAAACAGAAAAGGTAATAACAGCTAAACGGAGCGAATCAATCCAACCCAATCGAAAGGAAGTTGAAAGAGAAAAGAAGGGAAAAACCAATGGAAACAAAAAGGAAAAAACAAAAAATGACTTGGACTGCGAAGATCACCTGTGCCGCGAATTTGCTACGCCCACACAAATACAAACGCGTGCTTGCCGCTGTGGCTGTGGTATGTCGTTCCTGTAACTGTTGCTGTTGTGGTGCTTGCAGCTATTACTGCTGCTGTATAGCCTATACTTGCTGTCGTCAACCCACGAGCCTTTTGTGCTTGCACACCGCGGATGGGTCACATGTGGCTTGTACCTGGTACAATGCAGTCGTGTAATGCCATCTGCCCGACAGACCTGCCCGGCATGTATATCTCGACCAACCAGCCACAAGACGCCGGAGGCACCGTGATCCACCGGGTCATGTGGCCGTTGCTATATACAGCAAATGTACACAGCTTACTCGAAATAGAGCAAATTTGAAAACATTTGCGTATAGCAAACTTACCTTGCGGTCGGAAGTTATTCGCCCGAAGCCCGAAGTGGTCGCTTTACGTCGTCCACATTTGTGGGACGGCAAACACATTATATGTTCACTCTAATATTCAAATGATCCGCAGCCGATTTATTAGAACACGCAACAGGCCCCAACAACAACAGCAGTACGGGGGATAGTCAGGGATGCCCGAAAAAAGACTCCTGACACCCCACTGCCCCTTTTCGAGACCCAGACAGGGGGGGTATACTAAAACCAAGTAAAAAATTATATAGAAAAAGTCGCCTTTCTTAACCTCGTCCAGAAATCCCAACGAACTAGTTTGTTTTTCATTTTGACACTGAGATGAAGTGTAGGTCGTTTTCTCTTTTTTTCAGGCACCCTTTTGGATAGTTGATATGTGTATGGTGGTTTTTGGTTCGATTGCTCTTATTTTTCTGCATGCCCGCGGGGCGTCACTCTGACAGCACTCTAGACAGCAGGCGTGGTCCTCCCTGTGTCCACGACTACCGTGCGTTTCGTACGGTGCAGGCGGCACTCCAGACAGTAACCCTTTTAGTCAGTAGCTACGAGTTGGTTAGTTGTGGTAACGGGGGGAACTTTCCGCTGTAGTTGGGTAGATACTCGCGGCCATGTTATTTTTGATCTACGCCGGGGTGTACGCCTGCGCCTGAAGGTACGGATGCTGAAAACATAGGTGATCGAGACGCTGATGTGCGGGTGCGACCCGTAGATCCCGAACAAAGCTGAGTTCGACAGGCTGCGGGAGGTTCACCACACGATGCACCTCCGACACCGAGGCTGGCGGAAACGGAAGCGCAACGACAACATTCTACCCTACAACACCGCATTTCTCAGGACAGACTCGGAGGGCGATAAGCTAACGGTACGAGGACGAAGGGTACCGTTTGCGCGCTTGGTGGCACGCATGGAGAAATAATGCCTGTTGAGGAAGGTGGTGTTCAGAGAGGTCATCGGGGGTAAGGGCTACCCCGGAGGACTGGAGTAGGGCTGGGCGAGACACCTTGAGGAGGACCTCAAGGTAGAGGGATGTACATTATTTGTCTTTTTTAGGGCATGTCGCGGTCCCTTTCGCGGCATGCCGTGACACTCCGCGGAATTCCGCGGCATGTAG
>JAYJME010003531.1:0-11992 GCA_036873775.1 Costaria costata | reverse complement strand
TTGGCTCGCTTCGCTCGACTGAATTTAGTCGACTAGTTGGCTGGCTTACGAGGCAACTCTAACTATCAACCCTAATCCTAACCCCCAAGCCTAGGACAATCAGCGACCCAATCAGACATTGGTTGGCGTTAGCCCCTTTATCTCGAGTCTTGTCAACCATTTCCTCGAAAAAGTGGTAAGCATTTTTTACTGTTGCAGAGGTACAGCTGTATTCAAAGTATGGAAAAAGCCTTTTGCTAATATACTACTGCACGTTACAGACACCTATTATACCTGTATCTGACTCTAAATCTAATTTCAAGTACGCTGGACCCAGAAAAGGAGTGCAGTCCTGAATGGGTTAACCCTTTTACTACCCCAAAAAGTATACCACACTATTTCCAAGCAGTTTTGTCCCCAAAAACCGTTTCCGGTTCTAAAGGGGTTAAGACACGCTTGCAAAAAAATAAACAAACTGAAACTCAGCCAAAACCCTCTCGCTCTAGAACACGAGTAGAAAAGCTACCAGGTGCGTATGGTATAAATGGAGTGTGCCCGTGGCGATGACATGATGAATGATGATCATCACACAGCACGCTTTTTCGAGGGAGCATGACGACTACTCTGTCATCATAAGAGAGCGTGTGTGTGTTCTGTCCTTACTTGTATACCACTAAAAAAACACTTTGTACATGAACTAACAATTACGAGTGCGTCGTAATGAAATATATTATTATATACAATACTGAGTACCTGGTACCTGGTATCCCACTATTAATGAATGCATTGCGCACATACACTTACAAACTGACAAACAAACTGGTACTTATGTAACAAGACCGGGGCGGAGACACAGGGTATCTCCTGCAGGACACTTATATATAGATACCCATACCTGTATACTGGTAATTGTGCACCACCTTTGGTACCCGTCCACGACACGAAGCGTATAGGGGGGGCTACGATTTTAAGAGGGTTCGGCTTGAGAGAAACATCGATTTAAGAGAAACATCAACATCGATTTAAGAAAACCCCCGATAAAAGAGAAACAACAATTCAAAAGAGGCCAAATGGCTTGACACCGGCAAACTAAAAGCTACTGATACCATAGAAAATACACAATAATACCCATTCCGATTTAAGAGAAATACCGGTGTAAGAAGAGAGGGGTCTACTTTTGGCCTAACATACCCCACTCTTTAACCCTTTTTACTACTACTACTACTACTACCATATACTACTACTGAAAAATAGTGTTAACACAAACTTTAAGTACGACTCGTCCCCAAAATGTGGGTGCAGTTCTAAAATTGTTGAATAAGTCTTAGCCCCCACTGCTGTCGTATAAGGGATGTATGTTTTGCTTATTATATGAGATAAAAGGCCTCGGTCGCTTCACTCCCTCGGCCTAGCCGCATTGTCTCCATTGTAATGTACATAAAGTACGAAGATTGCGTGTACATGGACACAGCCATTCAATTAAATCGCACCTCTCGCTGCCCCGGCCCCGCATCAGCTCCCGCCTCAACCAAAAGGTTTACCATGGAAGAGTTCCCCTCCGCCGCCGCGCCCCCCAGAGGTACGCGCAGCCAGGCCGCCCATTGCTGCGGCGTGGCGTAGTTGCGCACGAGGGCTAGCAGCTCTTCTCCGCGGCCATTAATGTCGGCGTCTATGGGCGTAGGCGTCATAATATCTTTGTTGGTTGGTGGTGTTCACTCTTTCTCGTCGGTTTCGTTTTTGGCAATAACGAACAAGAATGTTTGTTCGTTGGTCTCGTCTGACCTTTGTTGCACCTTTATTTCCTTTGTTGCGCCGCCTGCGGCGCCGCGACAATTTTTGCAACGATCGAGGCATGGGGGCATGGGGCGTGGGAACGTGGGAAGCAGAGAAAGCTGTAGGGTTATGATAGGGTGTTATTTTATAAATAAATATGTTGATGCGGTAATGTTTCAAAATTGTCATGGAGACGTATGTACAATTAAATGTCGCCGGGCGACAAACACACGAGAAGGCAACGTATAATATATCATACTCTGGGTACGCGGGAAACCTAAAAGGGCCTCTCGTCAAGACAGACTATCAATTATAGAAGACTATTTATACGTATTGTATCATATGGCGGAGTTTATTTACCCCATCATGTCCAAACAGGAACATCAGGCGCTGCTATATATATACAAAGGTACAAAACAAGTGCGACTACGTTATTACAGCAGTAGTTATTATCGGGGTACTGCTGTACTTGGTGCTGCTGTGGATGATGCGATATTATTATATACCTGGTACCTGGTATACGATGTTCCAAGGGGTATTATATAGCGCAGGGCATAGCAGCAGTATATGATTTTTATATTATATGATAAATGCAAAGGCGCCAGAATATACGGCGGTACTGCTCGCAGTTTAAAGCTCGGAGTGCTCTTGTATGTACTCTGTACGAGTATCATATTATATCATGTCATCGTATTGTACACTGCTATAATACCGCGTATAGATCGAGATTTCTCCAGCGAGTTGATTGCTGATTGCTCAACAAGGGAAACGCTGAATGAAGCGCTCGTAACTTTAGTATGTACGAGAGACGAGAGACTCGGTACGAGAGCTACGCGCTAAAGAATACGCACCTTGAATAATTCCTGTAGATCTTACAGCCTACAACAAACTACACTCTCTGTACTACCAGGTATACTCTGTATGAACGTCAAGCAAACAAAGCCAGGACAGCTCAATCCCTTCCGCCCTGAGACATATACCCCTGGGGTCGCCTAGGTATTGAATATATTCGATCCAACAATGGGACCAAGCACGCCAAACTCGCTCGCCACGTGCAAGGCACATCGTACTGGTACCTCTGGTTACAACACCGTACGAATATTCTGTAATATGTATCACTCTGGGCGGAAATGTAAAGTACGTTTGGTTTTCATATTTATAATTACACGGTCCTTACATTTATGTTCATAGTGGTATGAGCAATCGTAGTATACATATGATGATAAACTACTCGTCGTACAGAGTATAGTGCCAGGTAGTGCACCTTATCACATGCACAACAATATGGCATGGGTGGATAGATAGAAAATGCACGGCAGGCAGTGCACGGTAGACGGATCGATATGTGGTTTTCTCGGCGCGAGAGACGACACAACAAGAACGTGCCAGTGTAAAAGCGTGAACCTGCACAATAACACACACAACAAGAATAGGATGATGAGACATGCTGCATGCATCATATGCGCTTCGCAGCATGCAGCTGCTTATTACTGTAAACATCCTCCTCACAATCAAGGCCTTGGTGTTGTACCGTACTCGGCTGCGTAGTAGATACCAGGTAGCAGATATGTCTGCGATCAAGGTGAGATTATCGTACGTCGTGTCGCACGACAAGGCATGCCAGACAGATGATGCTTGCAGCATCGTAGACTACATATGAATACAGGCCATGCACTACTGTAGTACAGTAGTATTTATTATTATGCAGTACTACAGGCAAACCTCCTCTTCTAACTCACACAGAGACAAAACATAAGAAGAGACCAAAGAATATTATCAGCACCATCAACAAACAACAACCAACCTACTTACCTTGCTTGTGTAAGAACGCACCAAGCCGAGGCGCCCGCCGCAGAAAGAGACGCTCGATAATAATATACCAGGTATGGCCGCGATGGCCCTCCAAGATTTGGATGACCCGAGGTCCCGATCTTTTCGCCTCCCTTCTTCTTTATTCTATAGCTTGCGTTTGTTTGTTTGCTTTTTGTGCGTCTTTTTCTTCGTCCTCTCGGGCTGCACTATCGTTGATCTCTCAAGCAAGTGTGTGATTGAACTCGCGGGGGGCGTCGTTTGGTCTCCCATCCAACCATCGTGCGATTATGCACGCGGTACTAAACAACGAAAGTTTAGAAAGTGTAATATAAAAACGGATACATTTAATATTTATTTCATACAAATATAAAAACGCATACATTTAATATGTATATTTCATACACCATCATCATCGTCATCATCATCAGTTTTTCATACGCTCGCGTATCGTATGCGCGACCATACGCATACTTTTTGTGCATCACATCACATCTTACAGTATGCTTCAGAAATTCTGCTCACGCTCAACCGAATTCGAAGTGTATGTTATGTATCATACGTCATACGTATCATAGATGCTCGTAAAACAATGGATATTCTCTGGTCTGTGACTCGATGGGTGGTGGTGAGTGGTGAGCCATCACACATCACATCATCACATCATGATGATCACGATGAGGGGACTGGACAGATGAGACCAGTCGCGGCGAGAGGAAGTCCTTTTTTTTACATACTTTACGAGGTATACATAAACAAACCAAAAAAAGTCTCTCGCTTTGTTGGCATTTGGCATCGAAAATCGAAATTCGGAAAACCAACGGCCGCGAATAAAGATACCAACAGTCCGACAGATACCAAACAAAAACGCATACCGATCTTATTATTTTTATACTCGTACCAGCTCGTACCAGTATTTAATTTGCCACCTCGACAAATTGTTGTACCAGGTATGTATTCCTTGATCATACAGAGCACATCAATCAACAACACGTACTTGAGGTGTGGGAGGTCGGAGGTGACGAGGAGAGAGGGATGGTGAGAGAGGCAAGAGGACGAATGAAGACAAGGCTACAGCAGTAGTTCGGTTTTGTTGCCGTTATAATATGCTGCCGTCGCTAACATGGAGGAAGGAGGCACTCTAAAACTGCATTTTTGTCACATCGATCGCTGCTGCCAAAATAAGGATGGTGCGGGTCATGTCATAAAATGAGGATCCAGAAGGGAATTTCCACGTACGTACGTAATCCCGTCGTTTTTTCCTTGTCCAATAAGAATCAGCGAGGCCCACCGACCAGAATTTGCGGGTGTGAACGCCCGGGTGAGTTGTATAATTGTCCCCGTTTCTTTAGGCAACCAAGTGGAAAAAGTCCGCACGCGTAGACCCACGAACGAACGTACCGTAAAAATCTGCTCGTCGTCAGTCAGCTACTGCAGCAGCAGGTGTACGTGGCCCTCTGGACAACCACCTGAGAACAGCAATCGAGACCTATATCCCGGTTAGATTGTCAACCTCGGTACAGGCGTCAGCGATCGGTATGGCGGCTGAGGGAGCGGAAGAGGTAGGGGCGAAGCAATCGGGAGCAGAACGAGGAGGACAGTTGAGCCACAGCACATGGCACGTACGCGCTTCGTCTCCTGCCTCTCGTACTAATGGCAGCAGCGCGTTACCGACCCAAGCCACCGTTACGCAGCGGAATTCGCCGTCGCAACCAACGAGCACGAGCGCAGCATCCAAGAAGACTGGGTTCAACATGAAGGTGGGTCGATGGGACGATCGTCAGGCTAGGCGGACGTGGTTTTGCCATGGGGCTACGGGAGGTCTGGGGTCTTGGGCCTTTCGCATTTTGTTTCCGGTTTTTCTGTGTTGTCTGTTGTACCAGTGTGTGACGATTTGATTTTGGACCTGAACGACGCAAATGCAACCAAACCATGCCTCGGTAGGTTGGTTTAGGTACCTAGACTGCAACTGCCTCGCGCAGATCGCGCTACAGCCCCG
Organism: Costaria costata; assembly: GCA_036873775.1. Classification (NCBI taxonomy): domain Eukaryota; class Phaeophyceae; order Laminariales; family Agaraceae; genus Costaria; species Costaria costata. The sequence goes on along the minus strand of JAYJME010003531.1, from coordinate 6,432 downwards.
TGCTCGGAGAGGGATCGGTTGAATCAAAGGGATGCGAGCAGTGACCGCTTGCCGAGCTGTTTCACCCAGCAAGCAGGCTGTGTGCTGTGTGTGTCGCTCTGATCTGTTCGGTCCAGAGCTTTTACGAGCACGACAAAGAGAACATTCGAAGCAGAATCAGCAGCAGAAAAAAAATGCCAAAAATGCACTCAATTTATTCAATGTTTTCTTATTTCACTGTCTTTTCGGAAGTTTATTGCCCGCATCTGCTGCTGCTGCTGCTGCTGCTGCTTGCTGCGTGTATGATGTGGCATGGCTCCAAAGCGCTTTGAACTGTGCTCGCTCCAGCCTGCAACCTACCACGATTCTACCAACTTTCACGAGGTTAGGAAGTGCAGTCCCCAGCGCGTCTCGCCCACATACCGAAGCTTGCACCGCTACTGCTGTAGAGGTGTATCTATCTACAGCAATCCAGCCGCGAGCAGAGACGGAGCTTTCGACGGAAAAATAGAAAAAAATGATAAAATGCTACCAGCGTCAAAAACGAACACCAGAAAATGTGTTTTTCGTACCTACTGCTGGTACGTAGTTCTGCTCAGATATTTTTTTCTTCTGCTGTGCTGCTGTGCTGGACCAGCTCGTCGTACGCACAGACTCATTTAATACGTAGACTGCTACTGGTGCTGCTAGAACACGCGCGCTCCATGACTCCATGACACCATGGCGTGTAACTACATCAAGCAAATTAGACTGCAGCAGCAGAATATGAGTACTCCCAGGCGGGGAGGGTAGATTTGGTGTGTTTCTTCTTCGTCGTGGACAAATCTTACAATGTTTACGTACAGCGACTACAAGTATATACTCGTACATAGCCTGCTTGATTTTCACGTAGTTTTTTTTACACGTACGTATCATACAGCGGTCAACGCTTTTTCGTAATTTCGTTTTTTTCGTGGAAATGAATCGCGCCCGGCGCGATCCACCATCCACCATCCACCCGGGCTTCCCGCTTCCTTCCTGACCCGCCGAGTGTGCCACTTCTTACTCCTTGCTTGTGCCAAGCGAAAGCTCTCTCCTCTCTGCCAGTATGATATGATGCAGAACTTGGAACAACATAAACCAAAATCGGTGCCTACGTAAGGTTTCACTTCAACTACTGCTGTCTTGTGTACGTATATGTACGAGTGCGACGTATTTTTTCTTCGACAACCTGCAACTTTCGATGAGAATCGTACCTCATTTTGCTCATTTTGTCATGTTTTGTTTTTGTGTTTTATCTCTAACGACGTTTCGGAGACAAAGTACTTGGAAGTAGACTTGATCGGTTTTGCAGTGCGTTAAGATCTTGTGCGATCTGTCGATTTTGGAGGCTCGGGCATGATGGAAAGTGACAGCTTTAGCTTTTACGTTGGAAGAAACAAAAGCACAGCAGTACGTACGTATGAGTATTACCAGTACTGGTATATGGTATGACACGTAACATACGTATCATACAGCTAAGATCATCCAAGAGGTATATAGATATACTCGTAGCAGGTAGGGTAGACACGGAAGCGCATACAGACAGTAGTACAAGTGGAGCGTATAGCAGTACCCATAAGATAATACCGCAAGATAATACCGCAAGATAACACTCGCCGTGGAAAGCTATCTCTGCAGAGAGAGCCGATATTATTTTCTCCTCGCCAAAATACACCATGAGAATCATTAACGGTGGAATGGATGGTTTGACGAGATCGTTCCATAGAAGCATCGCTCGGCGTTTGCACTTCTAATTTGTTTGCACTCTCCCAGTTATCGGGAGCTGCTTAGCACCAGGTTGCTGGGAATTCCGTTGAAAGGGGGCGTGTTGTGTGTAGCTATCATACCGCAGTATTAATAGTAGTTGTGTGCTATCTTATCTTGCGTGTTATTTACCAGTACGATGCGATGTGCTCATGGATATGATTCGTGCAGCAGCCGCAGCAGTGCGTACAACAGCAGACAGTATATGAACTGTGGTGGCAACGGTTACAATGGTTAACATGGTATTTCTTGTTTCGAGATGCATTGGTCAACAGCCAAGCTTCACATGATTGCCCCCTGCTCCGGGTTGGCACCCTGATCCCACCCGGACGTGGGTCCTCGAAACTGACCCTCGGTGTATAGTTTACTGCGCGCGGGGCCCACCAAGCACCCTGTTTCCACGCCGACAAAAAAATCGAGGTGCTGTACTGCAACACTCCAGCAGACCAAAGATAGATGTCTACGTTATGACGGCAAGTTAGGCTCGCGACGTACCGCAAGTCTACGAGTATACGACATTTTTTACTGTCACGTACCGCAAATAATGGACCAACAACATGGGTGACGTAATATGACGGCGAACACGGGGATGGAAATACAGCGTCTCCGCTTTTGAAGATTTGATATTGTGTGAAGATCGCACACTACACACCACACAACAAAAATCGCGTGTTCCAATACTCTGTATCAGTATAGAGGGATTCCCAGGGATTCCCTTAAATATTAATTACATTGATTGGTAGGCGTTTTGTTGGCGGGGATAGGGGACACCGTCACGTGGTGAGTTGCTGTTGTGTGATGCATGTCTGATGTCACAGAGTAGTATATATGTACCTGGTAGTGTTTTGGTGGCTCTATTTGGCGAGAAGGCATTTTTGGGGAGTCGTGTGACTGTTTTGTGGGAGCTTTTGACCACTACAAGGCGACAAGGCGGTTTTCGGGATCGTGTGTCGGTGGGAGCTTAGACGCAGTGTTTTGGTGGCTCGCTATCTGCTATCTGCCTTATTACCTGCTTATAGACAACAGTAAACTTTGACCTCTTTTTTTTATTGCAATGTCGATAGCGCCTACGAGCGTGTGTAAGTATAATTCGACGCGAGTCGACGGGGGAAGAAAATGCCCAAACTCTTCTCGCGATAATATATAGAAATGCAAGGCACGCACCTTATCTGGGAGGGGGGGGGAGAAGAGCCTGATTTGTGACCATTAGATGATCTGAGTTACTACGAGTACGGGGGAGGGAGCTCGTCGAGTAGAAGGACGGAGGAAATCATAAATGGGATGGAAGAAAAGAAAAACAAAAAATATCCCCTTGAGATCTGCCGTCGGGCGCCTGGCGGCCTCTCGGTGAATCCTTTTTCCCTTTGCACCTATGATACGTACTATGTATACCTGCGTGTGTTTTGTGTGTTGTTCACAACAGTCGAGCGTTCTTTCTACCGGTCGACTTCCAGTACTACTGTACACACAGGTAACGGCGCTGATTCTTCATCCTGTTGCGCTGCTTATACTGCTGTACTTGTGTGTGTTGTTCACATTAAACCGTTCTTCTACTCGTCGACATCCAGCACACCCATTGCCCGTGCTGATTTTTCACCCTAGGAAAAACACGCTCTTTGGTCACAAGCTACGACACAGAGGTAATAGTAGAGGTACAAATACGAGCTGCCGGACGCGGTATATTGCGGTCCTAAGTTTCGAGACAGATAATTTTATCACAATAATGCATGCCTGGTAATGCAGTACAACTTATAAATGGGAAGATAATAAATGGGAAGATACAAATAATAAAACGAGCGAAGATAATAAATGGGAAGATAAAAATAATAAAATTAAAAAAGGAGATTTTACGATGCCATGCGACGCCAACGTACTGGATACGTCAAGCACGTCATACCAGCTATCCTTTTTTTTACTGTCGCATTTATAGCCCATAGTCAGTATTATACCAAAAGCTTTGCAGGATACAAAAAGCAAAATAATAAGCACCTGTACACCTGGCGGTGAAATCATTTTTTCTTTTTTTCCTTCGCGGTGAATCCTTTTTCCCTTCTCATGAACGCACTCTCAAGTATAGTTAACCCTTTCACCACCGGAAAAATGATCCCACACTATTTCCAAGTAGTTTTGCCCCCATAAACCGTTTCCGGCTCTGAAGGGCTTAACTCTTCTTGTGGGTACAACAAGTACAATGGCAGACAACGTTCTGTCGGGATATTTTGTTTACTTTGTTACGAATGTTGTCTTGCCTCGGCCGCTTCGCTTCCTTGACCTATTCCCGAGGGATGAGGGTTAGGGACAAGGGCCAGCGGCGGTCGAAGCGTCACGATTCACTATCCTATTCCTGACATTATATTCTTGACATTTTGCAACAGAGTGCGTAGCTTGTTTTCACCTCGTGCAGTAACTAGTACTACGGCTACGACTGTGTTCCGAGTTTGCTTCCAAGCGGTTGTCGCAACAAGCAAGAAGGGGGGGTGCAATTCTGAAGGTTTTGCTGCGTTGCGATAAACATTTCGTTTGGTGTATTATTGGTTTGTATGAATATCTATGAATATCTACGATGGGAAGGGCGATTATTCCGCAATTTTCCCGTCGGTTTGTCGGCATAATATCGTATCATACTGTATAAATGTATCATACGGGATTGTATATACATACCAGTACCTAGCTGTAACATTCATTAATAGTGTGGCGTGCAGCAGTCGCGGCGTGGTAGAAAAATCTGCCTACGCTGTACGAGTATTACTATGCGAACTACTGCTGTCTGTGTTAATATATTCTACTGTAGATTACAGAGTACGACTACGAATCAACCATTAAATAGCTACCTGGTACATCTTTATATTGGAATCGGGCAAGAGGTCTACAGGTTTACCAGGTGTGTTATATCATACATGTTATATTATACGATGGGACGAATATCGAACGGCCCGCAAAGAACCTCCGGGGGGGGGGGGGCTGAAATGTTCGGCGTCGGCATGTTGGGGAGCTATTAACAGAACGTTCCAGTAGTTATATAAAGAACAAAGTGTCCGGACGGAAACTTCCTGGCGGTTTCTGCTCTCTCTTACTGGCCAGGAGGACTCTCGAATGTTCCAGTATTTTTCTAACGAAGTGTCCGGAGGGAAATTTCCTGGCAATTTCTTCTCTTCTCTTGCTGGCCAGGAGAGGAGGGCATTCGAATGTTGCTGTACGTATCATATGGTACGTATAATAGACGGTTCATGTTGGGGGGATTGGAATTCGGGAATGTTTTCTGTAATTTTTTCATCATGTGGTTGGTGTTTACTGCTGTTTTTGACTTGGCCCAGATTCGACAAAATGTTTGGTTGTCCGTCCCCCCGACCGGACGGGAAATCCTGGTTGTTTCTACTCTCCCTTACTGGCCAGCGGGGCACTCGAACGTTCCTGTAGGTGTGGACGGTTCGTGTTGGGGGACTGGAATTCTGGAATGTTCCTGTAAAATGCTCGTTTGGTAGGTGTTTACTGTTTTGTGACGTGGCCCAGATTCGACGAGATGATTGGTAGTCCGCACGAAGCCCCCTCCTTGCGGTTTTTTTCCGAGAACTTTCCCAGGTTCCTGTAAAATTCTCGTTGGGTTGGTGTTTACTGTTTTGAGACTTTGCGCAGATTCGACCAAATGATTGGTAGTCCGCACGAAGCCCTCCTTGCGGTTTTTTTCCGAGAACTTTCCCAGGCGGTCGGTCGGGGGGGGGAAGGTGTACTCAATTCGTGCTTGGCCGTAGTCGTATGACCATAGACCCTCCCTCGCATCCCTACATTGCCGGGACGAAGCATGTCGGGTTTTTCACCGACCATGCAGGCGTTGCTAGCACCAAGCGCGAAGCGCCGTGAGGTGTCCATGCAGACGTTGCTTGCACCAAGCGCGAAGCGCCGTGAGGTGTTCCGCGCGCCGCCTGAACGGTGATCTGCAATCTGCTAAGAACCACTTGTCAAGTACTGGTATCGCTGGGGGGGGGAGGGGGGAGGCTAGCTAAGTTATTGGTGCGGAAGCGGGATGATTGCCTCCCGTGTTGACCACCTGTTATGCCCCGCCAAATCATTTTTGGTACCTATGGTTACTGCTGCTGTTGCTGCTGCTGCGGCGTCCTAAATCTGCTGAAGTGCACAACTTGTTAATACGTCGGACATATCACGATCTAGATCATATAGATCAATCCTCCACGACCTAGATCCTAACCTGCCGTTACGACATGTTTGTGCAGGATACATACAGTACATATCCAACCCAGGAAAAATGTCCTAGATCATGCAGATTATACGCGGGTTCCACCCGGCAACATGAGCTAGATCCTACAGATCAGGAATAGATCTATCTGCCCCGAAATATCTAAATCATGGAAGTGTAAATCGATGATCTAGATGATGATCTGTCCTACCAGGTATGATATGTGTGCAACTTTTAGTCGTTTAGTATCACGTCAATCCGGATGGAAATGTATGCACCGTTTGGTCTTTCGTATTTACACCGCTACGGTCCTTATATTTTCGGTCGGAGTGATGATGTGCCTGCCAGCATCAGATACCCGTATACGAGCATGCATAACACCCCCCCTCCCGGACCCGTCCCGACATAGTAGGGATGCGAGGGTCTCTATGGTCATACGACTACGGCCATGCACGAAATGAGTACCCCCCCCCCCC
>JAYJME010003530.1:0-11994 GCA_036873775.1 Costaria costata | reverse complement strand
CAGAAATGGCCCATCACTACCGACGGCATTGCTCTCGGGTTTCTGTACGATGAAGGGAAAAGCTGTTTTGGTTTCTGTATTCGTCTCCCATAATAGTTGGCCTGACAGAGCAATTCGGTGTGTCCGAGCTTGTGATATAGAAGGCGTGAACGGCCAGGGGATATGGGATACCTGGGATATTTTTCCGGTCTGGAGGAGCAGCAAAATACCCCCGAGCGTTGTCGTATACTTCGTTGGAGGCGTCATTGGGTAGGGGATAGACCATATACTTTTTGTAAAAATACGATGACTACGATCTCGTCTCTTGCCAGGGAAGATTGATGTCGCTGAGCTTGTGATATAGGAGGCGTTATAGACAACTGGTAGGGGATAGGGGATACAATTTTGCGGCCTGGAAGAGCAGCAGGATGTCCCCGAGCTTTGTCGTATAGGAGGTGTCATTGGGTAAGGAAGGGGATAGCGAATGCGTTTCTCACCTGGAAGAGAAGTTCGATGTCCCTCAGCTTGTCGAAGTAGAAGTCTCGCTCCTTCTCTACCGCTGCCATGGTGATCACCGACTCGTCCCGTTCCTGTCGTAAAACAAATTACAAAAAAAAAGAAACGATACCTGGTAAAAGACAATAATTATCCGACACTTCGCGAAGATAATTCGATAAATCCGACAAGTGTTTTCGAAGATAATCCGACACTTGGACTATTGACAATTGAATGCAGTAAAAGTCTCGCTCTTTTTCTAACGCCGACACGGTGATCACCGACTTCTCCCGTTCTTGCCGAAAAAAAAAAAGAAAAAAAAAAACGTAGCCAATACATATTCGACAATCCCATACTTTGACAAGTTGACAAGGCAACGTCGCATTGATGATTTGTCAAAATAACAGTCTAGTTCCATCTCTACTCGTATCGTCGCCAAGGTGATACACCGACTCGTCCGGTTCCTGTTGAACAAAAGAACAAGTTAAAAAAACCGATAAACCAATAATCCGAAAATTATAATAAACGTTTTGACTGTAGTGCAGCGCCAACGATAATCGTTTCAGTGCTGTTCCCTAGGCCTTTAGGTTTAAGGTTGGAAGGGGGCAATGATTTTCTGGATAATAATGGACACACGAAAGTAGGGGTACATTTCGGCCGACAGCAGGTACACCTGGTCGCTTGCAGGCAAAAAGGAGGTACATTTTGGATACGAGAGAAGACACACGGCAGCAGCAGAGCAGCGACGCAAGAACCTCAAACTTAGAGGTCGCGCATCGCGATGCGGGGACACGTTCTCTAAAAAGTCGGTTCCTTTGTAAGGTACACAACTACTACAGACTACCGGTTCTCTGTACCAATACCAAAAATATATATATACACACACAGTGCACAAGAAACTCAGCCTGGGAATCTCGAGGGAGTAAGAAGCTCGCGAGAGGTCACATATGCTAATACTTCGTCTAGAGATAAATTGGGGAAGGCTACCTCTTACTCGCAGTGGGCCGTGTTCGTTCGAAGGAAGACAAAACGAAACCCGCCGCAAAAAAAAGAGGAAAAAAAACCCAAAAAACACTCAGCAGCACCGCCACCAATAAGCACAGCAGCACGGAGACCGCGGCCAACTCGAGACGGCTTGAAACGAAACAAGTCCCACGCGTTAGCCCAAGCCCGCCCGCTCCTGCAGATGCCAGGGTTGTGTGGACATTGGTCTCGTACAGCTCTCGCAATCCAAACGGAATGCAAACTCGCGAGTTTGTTTTTACAGAAAGTACACAGGCGTACATATACATAATACTTCAATAATGCGTTCGTGCCACATGGCAAAAGACGGCCTCACTGTAAATGTTTGCGTTTTCGACTACACACCCTTTCTTAGCCTTGATAGAGGGTCAGTATGCCGGTTTCTTGATTGATTTATAGAGGTGTGGTACAATACTAACGTGCTTGTAGCGGTCGTTGTGGCAGAAACCTCGGCAGTTGTGAGTTGGCTGAACATAAGTCACCGGATTTTGCATACTCGTATATCACAGTTACCTGGTAGTGTTTGCGTGCGGATAGTTGCGGTGCTTTCCCTCTTCGTGTCCTATCCCTTTTCCCACTGCGAAAAAGTGTCCCACACTATTTCCAAGTAGCTTTGTCCCCAAAAACCGTTTCCGGCTCTAAAGGGGTTAATGGCACCTTTGTAGGCTCGACGTGCAGTATGTTTACAGTGTACAGAGGGGCACCCTATTTAACAGCTCCTGACTTAACCCCTTTAGAGCCGGATACGGTTTTTGGGGACAAACGTACTTGGAAATAGTGTGGAACATTAATGTTTGCAGTCTTTAACTTTTACCTGGTATCACTCTGGGCGTAAATATTAGGAACGTTCATTCATTAATATCAAGACTAAACGGCCCTTATCTTTACGCCCAGAGTGATATGATATAATATCATATCATACGTAAGCTTTTTTGCCCGATTGGCCTTTTACCTACGCCAACAAAGGTGTTTGAAGTCGCCTACCAGGGTTACCCCCCACTGTTGTTTGAAGTGACCAGGGTAAGGTATACTAAAACCTACAACCTGTACAACACCCAATCTGAGACAAGTTCCGAGGGGCTCTTGACCCTTTTAGCACGGCAGTGTATGACATCATACAGAAACCTATATCTCACTCGAATTTCAAGTAATTCGTCCCCAAAACGGGACTGCTCTCTTAAATCGGGTACCCCGCTTTTCTTATTTTTCTTTTTCTTTTTCTTTTTTTTTTTTGTACTTCGTGTCACTTTTACTTTCCAGCTCAAGTGGTATGTATGATATCATTAGAGGTTTTACCCTCAGCGGTCTTATGGACAAGCCGTGGTCGCAGGTGCCTTCCCTTCTGCCCCCTGGTACGGTATTGATAAAAGGTTAACCTGGTAGGCCAGTTAGCCAGTTCGTAGTCTTAATTCTCCCTCAAGTACAGTAGGTATGATAGCCCCTTTTAGGCACCATAGCTTTTAATATTTTCACTACCCCAAAAAAGTATCCTACACTATCTCCAAGTATGTTTGTCCCCAACAACCGTTTCCGGCTCTAAGGGGGATAAGGGACCCTCTTGTTAGTGCGTTCGGTATTGGAGGTCCCTTATATCCCGACGTCCCTTATCAGAGTTATAGTGGTACCGGTCCCTTGTAGTCAAGAGTGGGCAAAACCGGTGCGCAGGTATTTGAGGTCCCTTACATACCGCTTTCCCTTAGCACGGGGTCCCTTAAAAAGGGTTGCCCACCGTAATACCTAATACCTAATACCTAACCGTGAAGGAAACTCCGGCTAACTCACAGCACTAATACGGAGGCCCGTAGCAACAGACCCAAAATCTCCCCCGGACATTTCTCTGCAAATCGACGGCGATCGCATGGCCTGTCTGTGTAAAATGTATGTGACCGCATGGCCTGGGAGATAAATGCGAGCTCTCGTTGGTTACATTCGATCCTTCAATACAAGAGATACAGAAGCATCAGTGGGATAAGTTTGCTCTTGTTAACAATGTACTTGGAAGCACCACCTCAACCGCGTAAAAGTTGTCAAACTGGTTAAACTGGTCAAGGAATTGTCAAAACGTTTCGCGCTGTGGTCTCGCCTGCGTTAGCTCGTCGATCTTCGCCAGCAGCTGCGGGTCCGGCTCCGCGGCGGCCGCCCTGGGTAACGAGTAAACATCAAAACACAACAAATAACAACAAAATCAAAAGTCAACAACAAAAAAACCTTTATGAGGGTAACCATGGAAGCCAGTACAATTAAGGCATGGGGTAACAAAGGAAAATATATATATCAAGGGTAACCAAGCAAGCCAACGAAACGAAGCCAAGGGTAAAACATTAAAAACAACGACAACAAGAGCAAAACTATGCTATTAGATCAACTGCTCTGTACCAGGTACGTATTATGGAAATAAATGTACTTGCGGGCTCAAGAAACTAATTCATAGGTCCACTATACCCGTTTTACTTGGCAGGGCAGTCAAACACAAACACACTTATCAAAACCCATCCTGTTGTATTCCGAGGGCTTTCTGGAGCACTTCTCCGTTTTTCTAGGGTCCCAGTTTAACTTTTGGAGTAAACAGCCAGTTTTCTCCGGAGGGTCTTGTTTGTCAGAACTGGGGCGAGAAAACATGGACTCTTGATAAAAAAAGCATTGCGTCCCAGGAACTGGCAACATCGACAAACAGTCAGACTACGACTCTTGAGAAGCGGCAAACAGTAAAAAAACTACGAGTCTTGAGAAACGGCAAACAGTCAAACTACGACTCTTGAGAAACGCAAAAAAAACTAGTCCAGAAGTATCTCAGAAAATTCCGGGGAGAATTCTGAGAAGTCTACCGGTGTTCTGGCAGTCCCGCCTCGTGATACGCGTATTTTCGCAAAACAAACTCACTTCCCGCAGCCTAAAACTAATCTCCCATAATAGTTGGTCTTGCGGCTAACAAAGAAAAACAATCAAAAACAACCCAAAATAATTCGTACCAGGTACGTGTACTACCTGGGGTCGAATGTTTTGGTGTGTCTTATACTGGTATGTAGCGTTGTTCGTCAGTGGCATCAGTGAAAGGTGACTGTCGGCAGGTCCAATTCGCGGTATACGACTACGAGATTCAACGCATTTTTCCACGCTTCGAAGGGCGTTTGTTCTCGTAGTCGCAGTATGTTCGCCTGGCTGGTCGCCCTAACTCAGCAGGAGGGGGAGCCCTTATTGAATTCAACTATTTGTATAGCCTAATTCGGCAAAAATAAGCACTTTGGCAAGGCTTTCTCCAATTTTCATTTTTGCGGATGCTCCTCGTCTAAAAATGAAAAGGCCTTCTTGGTGACTCACTTTTCCACCAATCAGAAGCAAAAAAAATAATACTCCGGAGTAATTCGTATGCATTCCGAAAATAAAATCGATTTACCGGTACGATTTTTCGGTGTTCCTCGGCAAGACAGACCCTAACCCCAAACCCCGACCGCATGGGAATTTTCTCGGAATGATCTTGAGGTAACGATTTCAGTGAGTGTGGACAATCAAGTAGGGCCGAGTCAAAAACGAAAAAAAAAAAGCAAGCATGGCAGCTCGAATGAGCATGTTCACGTGGATACCCGCCCTACCTGGCAGGGGCAGCCCTCGACTTGAGGCCAGAAGAAGCGGGAGCCCTTGTGGACGACGACGCGGCAGCCACCGATGCCGTGGCGGTACTGCTCGCAGCGGGACGCGATGTGCGAGTCGCGGCCTGGGTAGGGGCCCTCCTGCGTTCATACGATCGAATTTCGATTTGGGAGAGCGCCAGAAGTTTGGGGAGCGGTGGGTTGCGAGCATTAGCAGAGACCAACGCTTCGCTTCGCTGGGATGGAGATTAATAATTCACGATCTAGAAAACCTGGGTCCTAACCTGTCGCGATGGTATGTTGTGCTATATCGCTATGTCAGATATACTGCTGTTAAAAGCACCAACAGGACGCAATGTGCGAGTCGCGGCCTGGGTAGGTGTCCTCCTGCGATTAGGGGATCGCTAGCGATTCGGTTATTTATTGACAAGACAGAGGGCAACGGTGGGCGTCGAATTTTCGGTTCACGGGGTACGCGGGGGCGAACATATGATCTATCGACGAGCCACAACGTACGGGTAGGGTTTGATGCAAATATAACCAAAAGTAAGTGGTAATCTTGCGGCAGCGGCTCTAAATATTGTACACATAATATCAACCTAAATATAGAACAGAATAGAAACTTCGATTACGATATCCAACAACAGTAGATATATCGCAGTTTTCGATGTATCATACCTATATACCGCAACTTTCGATACGATACTCGTAGCAAAAAATCTGTGAGTTGAAACGACAAGCCAGTAGTAAAAGGACTGACCTTCCGGCAGCGGCTCCACCGTATTTGGCCCCTCCTCTTCCCTTACTGCGGCGCTCGATAGGGTCGTACCCGCCCGCCGCCCCCGTCGTGTCGTGGAAGTTCTTAAACCACTGTGGCAGCAGCAAAATTTGCGAAAATGTGCAAACGATATCGAACAGTTTAGGAGTGCGACCGACGGCAGTTTAGGGACGACACCGACGGCACATTTGGAAAACAAATCGCGACCGACGGTTGTTACTACCGCAACTACCATTATAGGCTTTAGTCTGGAACACGGTCGCCGTCCCCGTTATGTCGTGAAACTTCTTAACCCCCCCCTTTAGAGCCGGAAACGGTATTTGGGGACAAAAATACTTGGAAATAGTGTGGGATACTTTTTGGGGTAGTGAAAGGGTTAGGGTTAGCAAGCAGCAGCAGCAGCAGCGGCATAACGAGCAGGAGCCGAGGCGGAACCAGAAGCAGGCAGCAACAGTTACGGCTGTCAATGAGGGTTTATTCTACCGCAACAAACGTGTCCATCTGTGCGGAAAAAATTGAACGCCCATGATATTAAAAAAAAAATGACGACAACCTGTGTCGTGTCGATTTCAACTCGATTGTAGAACACAGCGTTGTTGATGTGGCAACGCCAGCGCGAGCCAAAGTGGCGTACGGCTACCGTGGCCCAGCAGGAGCAGCAGCAACAGCAGCGGCGGCGGCAGCAGAAGCCGGCAGCCGAAGCAACAGCAGTAGCAATGGCAAGAAACGTTTCGAGCCATAAAAAGGGTTTTACCGTATAACACGGAAGAAAGCACACCCCGGTGATAACAGTTTAGCTTTTAAAAATAGTATCACCGGGTGTGCTGTTGTGGAGGGGTGTGATATCTAACGTATCCCGGGTGATAAGCACCATGCACGGGAGCACCGCAGCTAGGGGGTGTGGTAACGAGGGGGTGTGGTAACGAGGGGGTTTGCTGACAGTATTACCGGTAACTATTGCTACGGAACAGACCCAAGCCAGATTGCGAGGGTGTGGTAACAAGGGGGTGTGCTACGTCGTTGTCCTTCCATTCGTGGCTTTCACCGGGTAGCATGGTCTCTCCGCTTGTGGAATTCGTAGTGGCTGGCGATTCGGGTGCTGCTGACGGGACTTCAGGCCCTTTGGCTGGCGCGTTGGGCGTTGCTGCCAGAGCTTCGGACGCAGGTACCCGTAGTCGGGGCTTGGGGCACGGCGGAAGTACCGGTAAGAGGTGTGGTACCGGTAGTACCAGCACCGACAAACGGGCTGATCCCAGAGAAGATCGTCGTGATCGTAGCTCGATGCGCGGCAGCAGCAGGTGCAGGTGCCGGTATGGTCGGGGCCCGCGACTCGTTCCAGCGCTGTCATAGTCGCGCGATCATAGTAGGATATGTCCACATATATATCTGCTGTAGCATGCGCTTCCCTTACATGTTTTTAGGGTATTGCTGAGTTGTATTTTTGTTCTACTCCAGAAATATTCGAGCCTGTCTTGTGAGGCCGGATCACTTTGGACATGAGTTCAAGTGAGAACGACATAAACCAACAACAACAACAACAACAACAACAACCGTCCCCCGACTGAACACGATGCCGTTCAACCGTCGGAAGATACTGCCGTTCAACACTTTTTTCCGCGTTTCGGACCCCACACGAATCCGACGACAACACATGACACGTCGAGACACTACCCCCGCCCAAACATGTGCAGACCACTTAGACCCCGCTGATCTACCCCCGTGGAAAGACGTACAGATGCTGCAGATCCGTGAAAATGATTTCTGTCATCTGCACGTAGAACTGATCTATCTCGCGCATGGAACACGTTGTGTCCAACACATCTTGCCTTCTTACGCTGAGAGAAAACACCTGCATGGACTCAAACGTGCCCATATACCGTAATACTGCGAGTAAACGCCGCCCCCCCCCCCCCCGGGACCGAGTTTTCGAGGTCGATATCTCCACAGCAAGAAGAATGTCAGCGCCGAAAAGGGTGGCCTTGGGCAGATCGATCTCGTCGAGGTCTGTCAGAAAACGTGTCGGTTGGTATCGGCACCTTCTTTGTTCCAGAGTTATCGAGCTCCAATCGTCGGTCCGGGGGGGGGGGCGGGCGGTTACTCGCATATAATTCATGAAATCACACATACCCACGCCCAATCTCTGTACAAAGCCGAGCTTATCTCTTGCGGCCGAGTTCCATGGCTGTTGGATTTTCTTCCCCTCAATAAGGACTATACATCCCCCATTACGTTATACAACACCCGTAGTACGCGCGATCGAAGTATCCCACGCAGCTTGCAAAGTTGAGTTTCGACGAAACCCTCGATCTCACAGTTCACGTTTTTTATTTTATTGTATAATATTAGGTACTTGTGTCCATCTTATCCGTGAAAAAGGCCTGTGCGAGCTGTGCTATGATATGATATGACATGATATGATATGATATGATATGATAGCTGTGCATTGATCTGACGTGCACGACGCGTGGAAGCCATTGCCGTGCAATAAACTGCACTACAATTACAGAAGTTGGTTTAAGGCAAGCACCTGCATTCATTCGAGGTTTTGTTATCATATCATACTTCGTACATTAACTATTAATACTGAGGTCCAGATTACGCAGATCTGTAATGTCTGTACAGTGATCTGATCTTGTCGGTCAACAAACCATCGTATTATGCAATTCTTAGGCTGAAGGCAGCACCTGCATAAACTCGAGGTTGTCCATGTACTTCCCCCTCGTGAGCCGCTGCACGTCGATGTGCTTGTCGATGTGCAGCCGGTCGAAGGCGGATTGAAGAACCTGTATACGTCAACACCGCACACGTCAGACAGATCAGATCACAGACAGCGATAGAGGTCACACAGACAGCTCTACAGGTCACGCATGTTTTTTTTATGATTGTCTTTTTTGTTATTATTTTCTGGTCTGGCTTGTTTTCGTCGTGCTCTCGTACCCCGTACGTTGACATTTCACGTGTGTTTTACCTTGATTCGTTCGCGATTGTTTTTTGGGGGGTTTCCTCTGTTTCACAGTCCGTGACAATTTAATTTCAACTTATCCACGTACCAGGTAAGGATTATCTACACTGCGTGTATTGAGTGTAGAAAGAACAAAGAACGGCTTAATGCGAAGACAACAAAAACGATGACAGCAACATCAACAACAACCACAACAACAAGACGTGTCGAGGCGCAGGCGGTCGAAGGCGGATTGAACAACCTGCGTCAAAGTGTCGGTTATGTTGCTATTAATAGGTTATGTTGCTATCAATAGGTTATGCTGCTATTAATAGGTTATGTTGCTATTAATAGGTTATGTTGCTATCAACAGGTTATGCTGCTATTTATAGGTTATGTTGCTATTAATAGGTTATGCTGCTATTAATAGGTGTGGTGGCATCTAAATGATGTGCACGTCCCAGATCATATTGCCATTAATACGTGGGATCGTGGGATCTGCATGAGATATAGCACATACTTCCCGTCTGGGGTCTGTACGGCACACCTATTTGCCAGGTAGGATCTAAAAACGGCAAATACACAAAAAATAAGTGCAGGACTTAGAACATCTACAATATCTAGATCGTGATGTTGCCCGATGTGTGCGCATACCCAACCTTACTCTGTTTACCCAACGTACTACTGCACTACTGTAGGGCCGTCAGGTGGCTGTAGTTGACGGCTTCCGTTGACGGCTGTACTTGACGGCTACCGTAGAATCAAAAAGGTTTTATCAATGCTAAAAACGGGGGATAAAACACCAAGTACATTTTTATTTGTGTGTTTGTCGTTACTGGACTACTACTGTACGACTGTAGGGCTGTCAGTTGGCTGTAGTTGACGGCTGCCCTTGACGGCAATAATACACCGGGGAACACAATGATCAGAACCAAAAACGTGTATCAATGGTAAAAGCTGATTCAAGCATATCGCCCAAACTTTCGTCAGCCACGAATGTGCTTGCAACAGCAACTCGAATGTCGCATATTTGGTACCATACTGACCGCTACGAACAGTCGAAGAGGGTGACATATCCAGTTTTGTTTTGTTAAGGACCTAGGACTCGCGCTAGCGCCGAAAATGTGTCCCGACCAAGCACAATAATGGTAAGGCTGGAACATAGTAGTAATCCGAACCAAAAAAACACTATGGTTGCTCCCCCGCAATAGTCACTAATTGGCCGACCAAGTAAGCCAACTAACCAACATAATATAACATGAAGTCTTCATCAGTAAAGAACACCACTCGACCCGCAAATGCGCCAGCCACAGGCAAATACGCATAGCCCCGCAAATGACCGCACGCAACTATTAACAAGTGTACTTAATTTGCCTAGCCAGCTACCAGCTACCAGGTACTACCTAGTCGGCGGCGACATAGAGGCAGCCAAATCACAGCTGTATAATTTACCCTATGAATTATTCGTACCTTGTAGTTGTTGACGTACTCCGGCACCGATCTCGCCTCCCAGTTCACTTTCGACATCGGCACCTGCGCAACGGCGATGGTCGATCCCGTTCAAAACTAACATTCCACACTTCGGGCAGACAATCTATTTCCACACATCGAACTGACAATCTATTTCGATTTAGCTTCATGATGATCTAGATAGATTCCTGACCTATATGATCTAGCTCATGTGTTGTCGGGTGGGAGCCGAACAACCTGCATGATCCAACACGTGTTTCTTGAGATCGATACATAAGGTACTATACATATACAGATCATGCACAACACATCATAACACGGCAGGTTAGGATCTATTTTAGATGATGATGATCTAGATGATGATGTAGATAATGATGATGATGTAGATAATGATGATGATCTAGATGATGATGATCTAGATGATGATGATCTAGATTATGGTGATCTAGATGATGATGATCTAGATTATGGTGATCTAGATGATGATGATCTAGATGATGATGATCTAGATCCAACGTGTGACACATTAACATTAATGACTGACTGGCACCATACCAGTATACCAGTATACGAGTACTAAATTAGAAGTATGCAAGCAGTACGTACACACCTAGTCTACGGTGTCTTGGCTGCACTTGACGGCTCCAGCAGCACTGTGTGTACAGTAGTTATCACTTAGGATTTAGACTGGCAAAGTAAACCAACTAACTGGCTTAGGATTTAGACGTCGAGCAACAAACGCGCCAGCCAGATGCAAACATTCGAACTACCGCACGTAACTTACTACTGCTGTAACTACAATAGCGTACCATACCCAGTCAACAAACTACTACTACTACTACTACTACTACTACTGTTGTTCGAGTCAGCCAACCGACAGCCCTAAAGTACCACCTAAAGTATATACTCCGAAATATGATGCTGCTGATGTACCTCGTATGATACTATGATGTACCAGGTACCTGGTATGATACTATGGGGTACTGTGATGTAAGGGATGTGTCCTACATGCAATGTATGGTGCGGAGCTGCACTACACGGCTATAGTAGGTAGTTGGTAATTGGTGACACAGCAGGTATATAGCCCCGTTTAACCCATTTCGCACTCAGGACTTGATTATCTTGACTATAGAATGGAGGGACAAATCGTCCAAACAAAATTGGCGATTACAGCACCGGCCACAGCGAATCAGCACTATTGCGGGGGTGTACTCGTTTGGAACTTGTTTTGTTGTTAGTTTTTACAAGCTTAAGTTTAGCTATGTTTTACATCGTTTTTGAGTTATTGGCCTTTATGGGTCGGGTGAAAGAAAGAAAATTGCTGTGCCTAGTATGATAGTGGCACCTGGAGGCTATGAACACCAACAAACGGTCTATGTTGAATGGGCTGGTGTTGAGAAGGGTGAGAAGGGCCCCAATTTCTTTTACCCTCCAAGTATGTATATCACCGGTATCACGCAGCCTCCTGAAATACCCGACTCACAGTCGAGGTACTGGTGCCAAGGGTACATAATATATTGGCGTATTATCACACGCAATGAGTGATAAATCCAATTTTATAAGATGGTGCACATATTATCACGCAGCTTCCTGAGTGTCCACCACTCAATCGAGCGTAGTGGCAACAATATAAAAGAAAAAAACGTCAGCTGTGAGATCGAGGATTTCGTCGAATCTCAACGTTGCAAGCTGCGTGGGATACTTCGATCGTATTATAGCTG
>JAYJME010003529.1:0-11995 GCA_036873775.1 Costaria costata | reverse complement strand
TCGGCCCGCACACTAAACCAATGTCAATTTCGACACCCCACACATAAATCAAGTTAATTTCGACCCCCCCGCACCAAAATCAAGTCAATTTTGATCCCCACAATACAAACCAGTCAATTCCGATCCCCCACACAAAATCCAAGCAAGTCCTAACCCTATAATAGCCTTTGCTCAAGGTGGTTCAGTGGTTGACAATAAGATCAGGAGGCTTACTCCAAAAAGGAGTTTCTTTTTGGCGGGCCTATGCTGCTGTAATATTCTTCTTTCAGTGCTGCTGTATAATAAGGTACCGGGTACCAGGGAGAAAACAACACAAAACAACGAGATTACGCACGTAGACATACAGAAGTAGTGTCGACTATCGATCGTTCGCTCGCGACCGTCTTTGTTCCACGAGTTTACTCTCCGCGCTGTTGTATCATGTATCACCAGGTGGGGAAAAAAAACACAAAACAACGAAACTATACTATTAATACTAAAAATGGTAACACCTAGGGAACAGCAGGGCAACGATTGCCCTGCTCTACAGTAATATATATCGTTGCTTTGAGTCTACTTGTACGGCAGTTGCACATATCGGACAGATGATGGTCTAGATCATCTGTTAATACTGTAGACCCTGTATCTATCTGTCGTTATGATATACCAGTACTGTGCAGGATCTGTGTGATACAGATCCAACCCAGGAAACACTACATGCAGATATCATACGGCTCCACACCGGGCAACATGATGTAGGCCATGCAGATCATATAGACCAGGGATCTGTCTGCCCTGAACGATACAGATCATGAATGGTTAGAATTATCTGATCTGTCCGATGTGTGAACAGTTGTTGTCTATCCTACCCGGCGGCTTAACCTCTGCCGGACGACGAGGCGATGTGGGGTGTTTCTTCGTGTGAGTATTTCCTTTGGTAGCTTCCGCTCTTGGAACCTATTACCGACCGACGACGTCCACGTGATCGAAGTCGTTGCGAGGAGATAGATGCTCCCTACATCTTGCGGAGAACTGCTTTACACCACGTTGCCTTAAGCAAGGTCTTCAAGTCGTTGGCTCGTCAACTGACAACACGTATGGTATGCTTACCGAACTCATAGGCACATAGTCCGTGGCTCTTTTGTTCCAACGGGTGTACCATTAATAAAACGTTTATCAACATTCACACCGAAATCGCGAGGTCAGCCGCTGGAGGTCATCTTACAACCTCATCTCGCGGAATGTTAGGGGGGTGGGCTGTTCACATGAACAATCAAGGAATACTCACTGGTGGGATCAAGGTAGGGCTCGACCCAACCCAACCCCTAACCCTGACCCCGACCCGGGTACCCAAAACGGGCCAAAACTGGCCAGATAAGCGGAGCCTTCTTGACAACGGCTTAGGACAGATTCTTCAGCGGTCGTGTTGTTGATTGTTCACGTTTTCGCCGGCTAGGAAGCACTTCCGAGGGTGGGATCAAGCCACGGGCGTAGACCCAACCCAATCCCTAACCCTGAACTCCGACCCCAAACCAGACCCAAAACGGGCCAGAAACGCGGCTGCGCCGCGTTCGTTTTTTTCTTGTAAAATCCCGAACTGCGAATCGTGATTTGCCGCCCTACATTAGTGGTGAGTACAAAACTCCAGGAAAGTTATGTTATAAGTCGTTGTCAGGACTACTGGGCTGCGCCGCGCCGCTTTCGCGTTGAGCTAGAATTTTTCAAGAAAATTATGCACTGCGGACCAGGATCGAGCCAATTATCAGACAAAATCTGCCCTAAATCCACGATCAGATTGTATGTACGACATACTGAGCCGCTGTGAGCACCTTGCGCAACACTTAAAATGCTACCCGCCGATCCCGTCAAAAATCCAACGTTTGACGGTTTATTGCTGTGCACGCTTTTCACAGCAATACCAGAGAGGAATTTGCATGGCAACACGCAGTGCCACACAACCCGAGGGGACCATTTGGGGCGCTTAACGACCCAGTCTCTTTGAACTGTCATTCCAACTGTTTCTTGACCCGTGCTACGATAGAGGTGCACCCTTTTTTCTGAGGCTCTTCACTTTAGGAGCTCCTTGTCACACCCGCAAACTGTTTTTGAGTAAAACTGGAAGGACAGCCCGATGAGCAAAGCCATGGACTAGGCATTTTAACAAATTATATTGCTACACAAGAATCACAATCGGACGATTTTGGGTTAAGGAGCCATGATATTCGGAACCGAAAAAGCCAAAAAGTGCAACCTCTATCGTAGCGCGCGTCTCTGTACTTTCTTTCCTAAAGCAGCAACAGATTTTTAGGAGATAGGGCTTCATCCGCTCGCCAAGTGCATATCTATGCGTTATCGTTCCCTCTGGTTTCACTGGAACTCTTGAAACACAAAACCAACGAGTATGTTCCGAAAACCCGGCACCAACCTAGCTCTATTTCGAAGTGCTAATCTGTACGTTGTCGCTCCCTGTGGTTTCTCGGTGACTCTCGAACACGAAAGACCTGCAGTATTTTCCGAAAACCCGGCGCCACCCTAGCTCTATTTCTGAGGCAGGGCTTGCCCTGGCTCAGTAATTGCGCTTGCCGGGAACACGCTAGACTCTCGCATCAGGGCTATTCTCCACCTTCCTGCAGTGTCGCCAAAGAAAACCTCGAACGTGCCTAAAACAAGCAACAAAAAAACGGGGGCGGTCGTGGGGGTTGGGGATGAAGATCAGCTCAAGGTTTTTCGGCGTGCAGCAGTATACATCGTTGCCTTAAATAAAAACAAGTTTTTGATGTTTAACCGGCACGGTTACCACACCGTATTGTCGCATTCCATCTGTGGTCGGTGGTGTAATGAAGCCTTTTCGTAGTACTAGTTATTTCCTGGCATTTGTCTAGATAGTATTTGCAGTGTTTATGACACTGGTCGGAGGAGACAGACTGACAGACAAGACAGGTCTGGAGCTTACGATACAGAGACCCTAGGTACACCTAGGGAATACAGTATATCGTTCCATCTCTGATATGCCGATTCACTCCGTTTTTACTCGACTGGATTTCGAGTGAGTCTAGACACCGTCTGAACGACCCAGGGTTTTGAGCGGATCTGCTCCGCAACTACCGAAGCCTGCAAACGGTGCTGTTCAGCGCAGGCAAACCCCGCAGTTACACACATATTGCGGGCGTTCTGCGTTTTCTATCCCGAGAGAAAATGTCATCACGGCTATCGAATTATCAAACGAAGACCTGCACATTGGCCTCCGTTTTTACAACAGGGCGAGCGCTGCCATTACTGTGAACTATTAGCGATCGTAAACAATGGCCCATGGCATCGGCAGCAGCCGACCAAAGGCCCGCACTTGGCGCCACATACCTATTGTGACATTTTGAGCGTTCGACATTTCCTCGTCTTCTGCATGCCGCAGCTCCTTCCCGTTTGCATCTACCGACACCAGTTGTCGTTCGGTGCACAGTCTACACGTCACCTGCAAGAAGTTGCATACAACAATCGGAAGCGTGCAGTCTAGGCAGCTATCCTCGTATAATCCACACAAACACTACCGGTATGTTTCATGTTCAACGCCACCTGCAAGAAGTTGCATGCAACAATCGTAAGTGTGAATAGTCTACTGTAGGTATTGTGGCTATGCCTGTTTAATACACATCATAACTTTTTTTCATGTTTAACTCGGTCCTGAACTTCGGGAAAAAGAGCGAAGTATATTCGGTATCGTCCCAACGAAGCACCATGTTAATCAAATCACCCAGACTGGAGATAACGAACGCGATGCGCGGTACTTCTGTGAAGCCGACGCAGTTATAACTACAGAAGCTGAAATACAGTACGATTTGTAGTTTACTCTAACGTACACGAAGTGCTGTCAAATCAATAGCATTGGCATGGTGAGCGCAGCTGTGTGGGAAGGGACACGACCAGGAAAAAATACGCAACTCAAGACAGACAGAGCCACTCCAACTTCAGTCCAGCGATGTTCACGTCAGTGCCGACGCCGTACTCGACATCGGGTAGCACTCAACAACAGCAAGCTGCTCACCTGACCCCAGCCCTCCTTTGGAGAGACGTGCTTCTTGCGGTCTACCCTCATTTGCAGCACCTGCGTAGGTTCCTTGAAGTCCAACAAGCGGAACGCCACTCGCTGTAGCCCTTTGTTTTTCGCGTTTTTCATCTCAGCCTGAAGCGTATCGGCGAGAGATAATAAGCCAATCATGTTCGAGTCAGTGAGGGAGAGCATATACGCCCATGGCGAGCTGAGGGAGGTTTGTCGTGCCCTTAGGCGCATCGTGGGCCGAAGCCGATCAACCGGAGCCACATGCACGTGGAAAACGTGGTGCACGAACATGACGTTTCGCCCCCACGTGCAGTGGAAAAAATCTAACAAGAGTGCCTCTAACGATTCTGTTGTCGAACTCAGTCCGCGTACGAAGGCGTTGCTTTTTACATTTCTCCCTCGTCACGCACAGGAGAGAGCTTGCCCTCTTCGCATGCAGTGGCATCTTTTACTCTGTTTACCGACACAAGAACGGACCGGCTCTCTAGGTCATCGGGCGGGTTGGATGGAGTATAACACCCCGTTCAAGCTTCAAAACAGGCTTATGGCCGGGCACTCATGCCGTCCTAAAGAATGTTAAGTTTTACACTGGTGATAACTTCGACCCGCGAAGTGAAAGATTGTCCGATATATATATACGGCAAACGCCTGCATGCATAGCAACATGCAGTAAACCCGTCTGGGTGAATGAAGCAAGTCAGGCTTTCTGCAAGGCGCATCCCAGAAAACGGACTGTCCTTAGCCTGGTTCTCGGGGGACACCACCCCGTGAACCACCTACGCCGACACAATACTACTCGAATCAAAATATGCGAGGGAAGCGATGGTGGTGACGTCACGCTTAACCTCTATTTAACCGCACCCCCTACATTTCGGGGCCAAGATAACTTGGAATAACGCGTGCTAGGATAGAGGTACCATAACACTTTTTGGGACATGTTCTTTCTGTCTGACGGGGATGAAGTGCCCAATATTGTTGGAATACCACTTGTTTCTTTTACAACATTTCACACCTCGGACAGATCATCGTTTCCCACTGCGTGATCTAGATATTTCAGGGAAGATCTATTACCACCTAATCTGTATGATCCAGCTCATATTGCGGGGTGGGAGCCGTACGATAATCTGCATGATCTAGCACATGTTTCTTGGGTTGGGTCTGTACGGTACAGACCCTGCACAGCATCTCAGAACGGCAGGTTAGTGTCTAGATGATCTAGATCATGATCTGTCCGAGGTGTGCAGCATTTTTCGCTCAATACCTATATATGATAGCCCATGACAACCATTGTTGATCGGGTTGCACCTTCAGTTTTATCTCAAGACCAATTTTGCAGGGAGAAGGCAAGAGCTCCTCAAGTGGGGAGCCTCAGACAAAAACATGGAACATCACCCCTACCGTACTAATAGTAGCATGCGCCCGATCAGCAATCAGACTATTAATAGGAAAACATTTTTAGTAGTAAAAGGGTCAACTCCCACCTTCAGGGAAGCGTACAGCTCCTCCGTTGTCAGCCCCGCAAGCGCGTGCATGTCCCCCTTTCGGTGCGCCTCAATAAAAGCTTTGAAAACCTCGTTCGCCACGGGGGGGAACTTGGACGCATGGAAGTCCGGTACGTGTTTCTGAACGGGTCGGAACGGTTAAAGCACGCGCGGGACGGTGGAAAGAGGGCGCCGAAGGCGGCTGGACGGAGGTCACAACATATAGACGTCCCTGTCACGGTTGGCGAACGGTGTAGATAGTAATCGCTGTATGGGTTGGTTTAGCAATTTCTGCTTCTTGCTGACGTAGCTGGATTTCCCGCTCGCAATCGCGCAACCGTTTCTTAGACATAAAAACGTTAAGGTCGCCTTTGGACTCTTCAGGTCAACAAATCAACGAACAAAGGCCAGTCATGCTCAACATGCACGAAAACGATGGGAGACTTGAAAACACCACCCTGGCTGTTTTGAGAGAGGGCCGGCATCAAGTTTGGAGTGCAGCAGCCAATCGACACCTACAGCTTCGTGCTACTGTAGGCAACGGTCTGTAGGGCTATGTCACACACTGGCGTACATGAGCCGTGGCGGGCGCGGGGCTCTCCCCTTGCGACCACCCACGTTGGCAGAGGTTATGCGACAGCTGGCGTAGCCACGGGATCGTTTTTATCGAGTTTCGACAGTTTCCACACATCGGACGCATCATTGGTTTCCACGTCATGATCTACGGTAGATATTTCAGGGCAGATAGACAGAATCCTGACCTGTATTATCTAGCTCATGTTGCCGGGTGGGAGCCGTATAATCTGCATTTACCACACCTTTCCTGGGTTGGATCTATCTGTACTACACAGATCCTGATAAACATCTCATAACGGCAGGTTAGGATCTAGACGATCGGTTTGATGCGTGATATTTTCTAAAGTCGTTAAGCGTTATCGGGACAAAAGAGCGAATCCGGGGCGGCTAGGTTTGGGGGAGGCGGCGAAAGAAGGAAGATGGGAACACATATTTTCATTGACGCCGGGTGATGGTGGACGTGAACTGGTGGAGATTTTCTTGACCCAGTATTTCCACGGAACCGGTGTTTTCAGGAGAATCATGTGTGAAGTAGCAGCTGTCATATATATAGATAGGCGCAACACGGAGAAAGCCCGCACTAAGTCCACTGCCACGATACACAGGGATGGATAGAATCTAGGAGCGGAAGGGAGCCCGGCACATTCGCGAAGGGGTCGTTGGAACCTAACACTTAAAACATTAAGCCGTCATTTTGATGCCTCCATGTCGAAGGCGCCTGTCCATTGTAGACGGGAAAAAACAATGTACATGTAGTACCGTAACGCGTGCCAGGTATGTAGCAATGGACGGCATGTACCCTCCAACCACCGGTAGTTGGAGTTGAATCAGGCACAGGCGTTTTTGTTTATCAATATCAACGTCTTACCTGAATGATGCCTGCGCACATTCCGGACTTGACATGACCCCGCACGATTCCCCAGCGTGTCTTCAGCCCGTCTTTGGACATCATCGGCGGGAGGCCCGAATTACCCTTGCCTCGATACACGTACGGGTCAAATATAGTGCCGGAGCTGCGCACCTCTCCCCGCAGCCCCCTGTTCGGACGAGTGGCAGAAAACCATGCACGCCTTATGCGTTATTAATAATAATAGTGTTTGTTTGCAATGTCGTTCTACCATCGTTATATCACGCACACAAAGCAGAATCAATCGCGAGTCCTCGCGTGATGTGACCCGTTTCGACCTAGAGTTTACTGTAGGGTCTCTGTTGCCAAAACCTAAAAGCAGTCGTCGTTACTCCAGTGACTAATAAGCGTTCTTGTTACTGTACTTAGGTGATTAAGCATTGCACAGGTTGGATAACGTAACACTCGGATAACACTTATCTACGTTACGGGGCCTAACACAGCGGTTTGGCAACGTTCTAACATAGTGCTAGCAGTCGAGGAGCAATCGCGTAACGTCGTAAGATAATGTTAATTGCATATCCACGAATGTTATAACGCATTAACGTTACGTTACTTCTCGACCTCGGCGGCTCTGGTACGGTAACACAGTGTTATGCCGTGATCGGTACGTGTACAAACATCGAAACACAATGTTAGGATATGTACAGGCTCGTACGTTCTCAAGCTAACATGCACAGATCACTATCCACCTATTCCGTTAACTTGCTAACACAATGTTACGATATACGAGGCTGCAGGCATAATATTGATTATCGTTTTATCCATAACACAAACGTTATGTTAATCGAACGTTATTGGAGCCTCCCTTGTTCTTCTTTAGGGTCGAATAACGTAACACTTATCATAAGTTAGCTACGCTACCTTCGAAGCTGGTCGTGATGTAACACTGTGTTAGGATGTTAGTTAAATGTCGAGGAGTGTCTAGCATAATGTTAGCATGTTACTCGCATTGAAGATCTGACTCTAACGCTACGCTACTCTGTTGACATCGATAACGACCTGGACGTAACATTTCGTTACTACGCGACGGTTGGACCTGAGTTGACTATAACATAATGTAGCGATGTTACCGTTTGGGTCTTCCCGGAATCTAACATGTGTTCGTAGTGGTACACTTGAAGCGGAGTCACGGAGTATCGTAAATTTCGTTATTACTGGAATTCAATAGAGACCGTCTCGCACGCGGGGACATATACAATATATACCCGGGAGGGGAGGATAAGAGAACATCCCCGAAAAAACGCCTCCATATTGTTGAAACCCCGAAACAGGGGATATTTAGGACACATCCCCGAATAAAACACGCCTCTATTTTGTTAGGAATCCCCACCAGTACGTTATCCATCTATAGCGTTTATTAAGTTAATCTGCATACTCGCACGTACCGAACTAACACAGCAGCAACATAATGTTGATGTTAGATTGGGGATATACGTTATCTGCTAACTTGTGGTAATACATTTTTTGCATACGAGCTAACACGTTAACATTGTCGTAGTGTTTTATCGGTCATGTGCGTTATTTACCTAACGTGTGTTACAATGCAATGATCATTCCCGCTAACATTCTAACGTTACGTTACTCGCTACGAGCTACAGATTATAACGGAATATAACGTAGTAACACTATACTTGTTGCCAATACGGAATCTAGCGAACACGATAGCATTGTGTTACGCGACCGCCCGCCAATATCGTAACGCGCTAACATTATGTTACCACAATATCAAGAAATTAGATAGCGTAGTATGGTGATGCTAAAAAAAACACCCGCCAAACCGTAACATTGATGTGGAACGTTTAAGTGTTATGTTATCCGAGGTGTGAAGCATTGTTGAAGTTACTTGTTTTCAGTAAAGGAAAATGTCCCCATTTGAGTCTTTGGTGCTGTGTGTGTTCTTCACATTAAACCGTTCTTCTACTCGTCGACATCCAGCACACCCATTGTCCGTGCTGTTTCTTCACCCTAGGAGAAACACGCTCTGTGGTCACAAGCTACGACACAGAGATATTGCATTACACAAAATGCATCGTACCACGCACTGTCATACCAGCGTACTGGGTACGACAGGCACAACATAAATTCCTACGCCAGATAACTCAAAAAGCAAAAGATAAAGATAAGAAAAGTAAAGAAAAAATGACAGAAATAAATTTTACGAAAAGCGAAAAGGAACGATAACAAGATCAAGATCAAGAGGAAAACATTAATGTGCCCAACCAACTGCGAAATATGTTTTTCGTCTCCTCGAAAGTGGTTCCTACTTTAGGCACGGCATGTTTCTTACGTACACGTACATAATATTTCATACCTGGTATCAAACTATTGGCAGCATCTACAGGCCAGGTTTTCGGTAGATTACCTCAGTGCCACACAGATGGCCGGGACCCCCCCGCTTGCACAGTGTGGGCGTGAAACAATCCTTGTGGAGACATTGCACTTGGTAAACGCCACAGGGTGTCGACAAACAAACCTGTTGTTTTGGTACGCCTAATAATGGTGTTCTACACAGTACAGCAGTACATGCCTCCACAAGGATTTTTTTACGCCCACATTGTTCAAGGGGGGGGGGTCCCGGGCACTTGTGAAGCGGTACTGCCAGTACATACTGTGCCAGTGCCCAGCCCTAACTACTGCATACTGCACGATAGTTCTATGGCGTACGTACCATTGCGGTACCACGCCTGTACGTACCTGGTACCTGGTACAGTACGTCTACACAGCAAAAAGGTAGTACACAACACATACTTGCTACCAGGTACCACCCTTTTACTACCCCCAAAAAGTATCCCCCACTATTTCCAAGCAGTTTTGTTCCCGAAAAACGTTTCCGGCTGTCTAAGCGAAGCTGCTCTCTCGTCGTAGCGCTATCCTCAGTAGTGTCGTCCCGGCACAACACGGGTGGACGGGACGTGTGCTCTCTCATCTGCGTTGAAACAGTTTGTTTCGCTTTCAGGAGAATATGAAGGCATCCATTGCATGTTGGCGCTCTGCTCTACACCCACCCTCGCTATGTATACGTTACCTCCTATCATACACTCCAAACATATCCAATCCTCGTATTCCCCCACCAATAAAAGACTGACACTTAAACTTAACCTCCATGCTCGCAGAGGTTCTCTCAACAATCTGTTGTCGAGCGGGCGCGCGGAGTAGGTGTTTCGCCAGAATATCGAAGCCTTGGTGGTTTTCTGAGAATGATAAAGTACTTGTTGCGTGCAAGTACATTTTTTGGTTGTCTGTGGTACGGGGACCTGAATATCATATCCCCACCCCCCCCGTGGCCCGCGAGCTCCGTCTTCAAAGGCGTGCTTAAGTAATGGCCAAACGACCAAGGCTAGCCAGCAACAAATCGATACGCCCCCTAACCCGGGAGGGCTCGATTTCCCCCCCACGTTTCGTTTCATCTGTGTTTTGTGTGAGAGAAGTGCCTAAAAGGCGCGCACGCAAGGTCGTATTTTCCGTGAAATATCACACCGTGTTCTGCTCTGCTGTTATTTACATGTTGTGCGGCGCATGCCCGTAGTAAAGGATAGGTTTTGGCCATGGACAGCGTACGGCCACCGCCACAAAACGTAGCAGGTTAAATGGGTTACATACTAACACAGAAGGGCTGTCGTGCTGAGTTATGAACAGAACAAGAGGAGGAGGAGGGGAAGGGTGACGACTCCCACATTTAAGACGATCGTTCCATGTAGATCAGCAACCCACGGTGGACGCGAACGAGTCCAGGGTTTTGGCTGTGAACGGCGACGGCAGTTAGGTCGTAGCTGGGTTAGTCAACCAAGCCAGGGGGAGTGTGCCTTCTCCTTCCCATCCAAATCACCCCCCCCCCCCCGAAGGTTTGAAGTAAACAGGCATGTACATACAAACGTAGCGGTACGTAAACTGGAATACTGCAGGCTTGCGTTCGTAATCGTGCCGCTATTTACAGTAGGCGTATAGTCAGGTCATTCCATCATCGCGTTATTCTATGTGAGTTGCTGTTTGAGAGTCGAATAATATCCCGATCGGGGCGATTTTTCTGAGAGGGGCGCCATAGACCACAGTATGGGACGTACCGGTAAACAATAGAAGCAGCTATTATGGGCAGCGTGTGGGCCTATGGTACCAGGCACTCCCAGTGGTTTGGTCGTTCTCTTTCATGGGCTGTCGTTGCATGGGGTATCAGCAGCAGCCCAAGTTGTGGAAGAGAGCCACCTGCGAAGAAAGGAAGGACCCGCATGGTGATCCATAGCTTGACGACCTATTCCTCAATGTGCCGACGTATACTGCCTGGCGCACCTTCAGCGTCGAGAGCAGAGCCGTCGTCGAACGAATCAGCTTCCACGGCAACAAAACCCCATGCAATATCTTCCTCCCCTTCCACCTTTTGTTGAAGCACTCCATGTCGAGCCTGCCATGTCAATCTCACATGGCTGTTCAGGGCTTTCTCGTCTATCTAAGGCCAATTTTTACGCAGTCTTTTTTCTCGGTCGAAAAGGGCCCTTTAGGACTGAAGCCCAAATCGGCTTTGTTACTCCGTCCAAAAAGGCCCTTTTCGACTGAGAAAATACCGACTGAGAAATCCGACTGGCATATCCAGTTGAAACAAGTCCTCGATTTGACTGAGAACCTCAGTCGGACTTGTCAGTCGTAAACGTGTTGGAACCCATTGCATCGCTCATTCCATCACAAAGGTACGCCCACACGCCCACACACCCATACCAGGTACCACACGGCAGTAGCAAACAACAGCACCGACGCTAGCTCGCTCTCGCCGCAACTCGAAGTGGCACATTCCTAGCTCCACCCGCCAGCAGCGTGTATCATATGATGGCAGCAGCACGCGATATCGAATACCTGGTACATTTTTCGAACAACGGCCACTCTTGCTGTAGCTTTGGCGGCTACCGGCTGAGTGCAACGCCACGAACGTAGCTTTGGTGGCTTTCGGCTAAGTCCTACGCCACCCACTAGCCCGCTTGGTCGAGGGTTCGTCGCGCGTTAAGCACG
>JAYJME010003528.1:0-11996 GCA_036873775.1 Costaria costata | reverse complement strand
TGCGATCAAATAAAATTTATGTCAGGACTGGTGCTACGATAGGGGGGGTACCTACCGCGTTTGGGCCACTCTGGCGAAGGACCCCATACCGTTTCTCAAAATAGGCATCATTTTGTTTTTGGTGCGCGGTGTAACAAACAATCCAAAAGTTGGTGCATATCGCGAAACCAAAAAAGCAGAAAAGCCTAATGCTGGCAACAAAGAGGGAAGTCACTCGTCGGAGTGGCTATGATCGGCTGAAAAAACAAGGGCCTAAAGGTACCCCCCCCCTATCGTAGCACCAGTCGAAGTTTGGGAATTGGGGTGGATGGAACCAATTGGGTGTGGACTTGGGATAGTTGGTGTTGATTAGATCGTTTTTAGACAGTTTTGGGAACCGTGCGACGAAGTCGCAACTGGGCCTTGCGTAAACATGTGGGTGATCCGCACAGTACAAATCGTGTTTTGTATCGACGTAAACAAAATGAGTGTATCAAGAGGAGGATGCAGCGTGTGTCCTCACAGCTGCAAGGCGCCCCACTCCAAAGCCCGCTGCCGCAAATACCAAGCATTAAAAAAACGTGTGCCATTGTCGATGAGAGAGAAGGTTTATGTGATGGTTGAATCCTGTTGATATGACTGAATAAAAACGATAATAAAAACGCACGTGCCACACAAACAAACGTCATATCCGGCGTGGCAACAACACCCTAAGTCTACGTTTAGCAGAAAACGGTAGGGATTGAATCGTGCACGGTATATTCGTCGATACATGCTGAGTGAAGTAATTGAATGGAGAGCTCGTAGAATGGTTTGCGAAATAATCACTCATCCGTAGCGCAGGCACTGGCCCAAGAGGCACTGTCTCATGGTCCACTCACAATTTCAGAAGAGACGACAAACCCTGGAAAACACCAGACGGTAATGTCACGAAGTCGTTTCGTACCAGGCGCCTTTTGCAGTCGAGCACCCCGGCAGCGGCAGGTAGCAAGCGAGCGACATCGATGGACGGAAGGATACGTTGCCTTAGTCACCCACGTTGACAACAATCAGCAAACAACGACAAGCTCTGAGCGCTTAGATTGAGGTGGCCTCCTTTGACGCGTGCATCTCGCCTCTTTCGACTTACCGGATCAATGTTATGAAACTCTAAGAACGTGCTAAACAACATCCGTACACCTACTAGGAACGCGTTCCGGCAGGGGAGTGCCTTGTATGTTCTGGAAAGCACATTTGATGCTCCATGCTCGTCCAAGCACCGTTTTAAAATCTAAGCACCGACTTTAGTAAAAGACAAACGTGAACTTCGCAAGCCGAGGGAGTTAGCGAATGTGATATCGGTAGTGAAAACTGAAACCAGTACTGCAACGATATCGTGTAGTTTTGCTAGCTTAAGGAGGCCCTCCAGTCAGAAGCGTTTCGGCTTAACGGTAACACCCCTATCGTTTCACGCCTCGAACGGCGTGCAGCTACAGCCCTTGTCAAGACAAATTCCTACCCCAGCTAAGCGTGATCTGCACCCCAACACTAGATACTAATCGCTTGACCTCGGCGAACACCGACGTAGCAGGGGTTGGTTCGTTTTGTCTGTTTGTTTGTTTGTTTTCGTGCTGTCTATCATATGCACTTTGCTGCTCAACACGTGAGATTTGGTTCGCTCAGGACCTCACTCAAAAAGGCTTGGATACGCACCCCCCCCCCCCCCCCGCCCCGACTCCCGGCCACGATACGGAGTAAGGGGTTTTGCATCTTGCCATACGTTCGTCGATTACCAGCAAATAAGGGCTAACTCGCGATGTCTCACGCTTGGCATGCCAACCAAAAACATAAATAAATGACACTAAGTATGGTTGCCCTGAGCCTCGCTCACAGTTGTTCCAGAGCCGTAGCGCCCTCGAAGTTGCCGGCCACTAAATTTATGGAGTTGAAGGAAAGTTGCCTGTATCGCAGTGGCAGGGTGAATGACAACCGAGGAAACGCCAAGATTGGTTTACGTGGTGTGTTTGAGGTGCACAGTCTCGGCCCCGGTCCCAAACATGAAGTGCCGAATACCTGGTAGTGTACACATCGCATCACCCTGTTGACGGTGCTTACGTCGCTATACATGTGGAATCCTTGGAATGCTGAAACATAGGAACGACAATGCCCGTAACCAATCCAAGCAACAATATCCAAGTGACAAATAACCAAAATAATGTTTATCCGAGTCGTTCTACAATATATAGCCTCCCCATGGGTTTTCTTTAACGACATCGCCGGGTTTGCAATCCAGCTCCCGGCCGCATCTCCTGAAAATGCGGTGCCTCTTGTCGCCCCAACACCATCGTTAGATTGTCCTTTGCAAACAAGAAAAATCATGTAAAAGTTAGGTCTTAGTAGCACCCCCCTTCGTGTCGAGCAGCTTTTAAAATGTCGTTATAGAGAATCGCCGGTTTTTTTCGTGGGGAGGCTATCATAGACTCAGACATTCCTCAATTATTTCACAAGCTTGGGTAAACCTTGACGCGAAGATTAGGGGTATTTTGGGATGTTTGGGGGGGGGGGTTCCTTATATATGCGGTTGAGGCATGCAACGTCGGTGAGCGGGCTAGAGGACACGATACGGATGATTGCCATAAGGTTTGAGAAAAAACCGGCATCGGCCTCCAGTGATGACGAGGGCGACTAACGCCTTCGGCTTTCGACCAATACGGACAGTGTTTACGCCGCCTGGTTTAGGCTTCGCGGTTGGCCTAGAGACCAGGTGTACCTCGTGACTGTCTTCACGTTTGCGGGAGAAGCGTGCTACGATAGAGGTGCACCTGTCGTTACTTTAGAAGCTATGAACTTCACCCGCGTACGAAACCGGATCGAAAAACCCATGGCCTAGGTTTACAAAACCAACCATACTGCAAAACAAGAACGAAACCCCGACGACTTAGGGTTAAAGCGCTCCGTCATTGAGAAACAAAAAAGGCCAAATATTAGAGCTACCTCTGTCGTGGCACGCGTCGGGGGGGGGGGGGGTCCATCCCAAATCAGTGAAGAGTTAAATACAAAGAGCCGGACAAAAGGTCGGAAATGATGCGGAAAGGAGTTTCGTGTTAACGGTGAGAAAACAAGAAATTATTGCGCGAGGACCAAGCATGTCATGCATAAAATACATAGATATATAAATATATATATATATATATATATATGTGTGACTTACAGTATTGTAATGCCATCACAAATAGCGGCAGTTGTTCTTCATGATGATACTCTCGCAGTCAACAACTGTTTGGTCGTACCGGCACGCACACCCTACCGTGTACATGGGAACGAAATGCTTTGTATGTGCACTGTACGACTGTACGACAACTCACAAAATCCGAAGCGACGGGAAGTCGGCGAACAGGTTGGCAAGTATCGAGGTGAGCAAATTGTCTTTAAGATCCCTGCGTGTCATGAAGGACGTTCACGAACGAACAAACATCGAGGTAGGCGTGGGAGGTGGATTGATCAGTAGAAGGGTAACTTCGACCTACACGCGCTGGAACCCGTAATAGGTTTCAAGACGTCATTGCTACATTTAGGGAAGGTATACCTCAACCTAATTCTGCTTCTACAATCCCCTTGCGCTATTCTTTAACGAACGTTTCATGGCTCGTTTTGACACGAGGAAGGATGCCAGGAAAAACAGAAGTCTTCCCCAAAACTTTAATGCTTGCGAAGGACTATCAAACGATGAAGTCGGGGTGGCCAGGGGCCCTGTATTTCGGGAGATACGGCCGGGAGCTGGTTACAAAGCAGGCGATTTCGTTAACGAGAAGTTGGGGGGGGGGCTATCGTAGAACGACTCATTACTCGTATGTAACGCCTCCAGCTTTGGAATGAACAATACACTTCCCGTGTTACAAGGTGGCCGTATGCAATCATCGATCAATATGATTGAATTGGTGGTTAATGGCATGGGGAACCTCAGGCGGAAAGCTATCCCGAGTGAGGGGTCTAGCCAAGCAATCATTGAGGCGGATAAATAGTATATCCTAGCCGTAGACATTGTTGTGGTCTGCGATCTATCACTGGCTTGCTCGTCGTTTCTTGCTCGGGAACACGGTCTCTAACCTGTGGGTCCACGTACCCACCGAGATGGAAAGTGCCCAAGTGGAGACGCACGACCGAATGAGTTGCCCGCCCATCGTTTGCCTCCCGCCATTCTAGCCCCAAACTCGATACTGGTATTTCGTGACCAGTGTACATTATTTGACCCCTGTCATTCCCTGCGGTCATTCGGATCCTAATACAGCTACGCTAGGTCGTGGAACGATTTGCTACTACCGGGGACCATAGTAAATGAGACCATGTGTTGTTAACAAAAATATATATATATATATATATTCTTAGTTTTGGCGTCTACAGTAGGTGCTATTGTGTCTTCTACAGTAGGTCCTATGAAAATATGGACCGAATACTGTCAGTAATAGCAAGAATAGATAACTATACAGGTTTTGGTGTCTATAGTAGGCCCTATTGTGTCTACAGTAGGTCCTATTAACGATGGTCCCCCGTACTAAACACACGCTGAGTGAACAGGAACCTAACTCATCTATCGGATCGTTTAGCTTAGCCATCATTTGAGCGACACGGGCATATCGTATATCAGCACAGCTCCCAAGGCACACACCTTGCGTATGTATGCGCACGATAACAGATTGGTTCGAATGGGTATACCTTTCGTTTGATCAACACGGGTAGGTCGTACACCAAGTACAGCTTTCAAGGCACACCGTTCGTATGCTACTTCCACTCGCGCCCTGATCGTACCTACCCGAACGTGTGCGAGATACTCGGTATATAGTCCAAACCGGAGGGATCCTTCTCTTTTCCAAGGATCGACCGATCCAAAGAGTCGCCTGCACGCATCCAGGATCACGAAATACACATTACTCGTTCCACACAGAACGTTGGACGGCGCAAACGAACAAACAAACCAACAAACGTGTTGACGCTCTAATCGGGGGATCGCACAGACCCACGTCGTCGACGCGAACGGATGTGATATATTTCATGGATTTTGGGTTTGCTTACAATACGATCAAAGATCCGTCGATGCCGATGAATGTGCCCGCAGGTAGAGAGCTGAGCTCGTTACCCCATAAGTACCTGCGTCCACACTCAATCGCGGCGGAGGCAGGCACGAGACAGGCAGCGGAATGTGTGAGTAGCTTATATAACACCGCGAAGGACAGACAGCGTACCGTGTGAGTAGCGTATATAACGCACAGAACAGACAATATAACGGGTGAGTAGCTTATATGATGCCGCGAAGTCTCGATGACCAGTACGATATCGGGGTAGAACCTGAACTTTTTTTAATTTTCTTGGGGATCCTTACACAGAGTGGAACAACACCTCCAGGCGACCATGGAAGTAACACGGTAAACATGTTGGATAAACCACGTCCTCGGGGGTACCTCGCTCAGGTGGAGGCAGTGTACGGAACCAAAGGATCCCATGAGATGGTCCCGTGTAGAAAAAACCCAGTTTAAGTTTTGTATTATCAAGGTGGAGAGGGAGGTGAAGAAGAAGTGAGCTGTGGATGCAGCTCGACCTTTGGAAGTGTCTTCGTCGACCTCGTTTTTCCTCTCCACGAAATGTCCCAAAACCATACACAACTTTAGGCATCCCTCGCAACTTTCCACCAAGTATCACTAGTATTCGAAAAATTAACAAACGTTCTAAAATAACATTCCGGGCAAGCTACGAAAAACGCATACCCAACCCTCAAACCATGCAACCATTGACATTCCAATTCTCATTTATGCTTCGTATATCCACAGCGGATAATCAACATATTCTCAGAAGAATCCATCTCTGGACAATAGACCGACTGCACTCATCGTGCTTAGCTTATCCACCTAACATACCATTGTATTCACGAAGCACTAATTATCTACCCACCGTCTATTAGAAAACGAGGCAAGAATATCACCATGATCTCTGTGATATCACAAAAGGTATAGCATATAATTTGTCTGACTCTCCTCAGGTTTGAGCAAACCTGGTTTGAGAAACAGAAACAACATTTCATCGGATAAACAACCGCATGGCCTAAGTGAGGTCCAGACGCGTGCCATAGACGATGACAATAGAGTCCGCACTTTCAGGCGTTTTTGTTTCAGAAATGACGGGTCTCCTGTCAACGAAACCATTGTCGAGGTGTACCATTCTTGCTTTGAAATATGATTTGCTTTGAATATCTAGGCGATGGTTTTTATTTATCGGGTGCCTGTTGTTTACTTTAATCAAACTCAGCCTGTGGGTGTAAGCTACGGTAGAGAGCTCCTCAAGCGAGGAGCCTCTGACACAAAACCAAGCTGTACCTGTACCCGTATCATGTGTCCATACGACGTTCCATGTTCACACCCCGGACAGATCATGATCTAGATAATCTAGACACTAACCTCCCGTTCTTAGATGCCGTGCAGGATATGTACCGTACAGATCCAATCCAGGAAACACGTGCTAGATCATTCAGATCATACGGTTGCCACCCGACAACATGAGCTAGATCATACAGGTCAGGAAATAGACTTGCTCTGAAAGATCTAGATCATGCAGTGGGAGTAGATGATATCTGTCCCGCGGTGTGAACATGTCCCAAACGACGCGTGCTACGATAGAGGTAGCACTTAATGGCTGAACTATTTGTTTGGACGACGGAGGAGCTCCTTAACCCAAAACGGTCGGGACTCCAATCATTTTTTTTTTTTGCGAAATAATAAAGCGAGTACCCAGTGCTACGATAGAGGTAGCACGTAATGGCTGAACTATTTTTTTGGACGACGGAGGAGCTCCTTAACCCAAAACTGTCGGGACTCCAATCATTTTTGTTTTTTGCGAAATAATAAAGCGAGTACCCAGGCCGTGGGATAGGTTCATCGAGTTAGGATCACACCCTTTCTTAGAGTTGGGGATTAAACAAAAGAAGAAGGTGCAATGCACCCATATCGTAGCGTGTTTTAAAAATACGAGCAAACATGACGTAGTGGTGCAGAGTACCGCAGTTTCTCGGACAACGGGTCCCCGTCCATCATAAACAACAAACAATCGCCTAAACGTGCTATTATACCCTGACAACTTGACGCCCGTAGTGGATCTTGTAGCTGTACCTTTCTGTGCACTCTGGTTGGCTGAGGGGCGTTCGATAAGGGGTACTTGTAGATATGTTTCCAAGCCACACAGCATCCCGATCCCCGGCCAAAATCAACCTTGAGATTTTAACAAGCACAGCTTCCACGCCGGCCGGGTCAACCTTGAGCCTTCATAAGCCACAGCATCCAAGCACAGGCCACCCCGTAGCGTCCAGGTTCGAGTTAGGGTTAGCACTGGGGTTCGGGTCGGGAGTTCGGCTGAACCCCTTTAGGGCCAAAAACGTTTTTTGGGGACAAAATATCTTGGAAATTGTGTGGGATCCGTAGTAAAAGGGTTAAGGCACCACGGCCGAACATCCCGAACATATTCACTATCACGACGAAAATACGTCCCAGCAGCAAGCACGCCCCCCATCCCGATCTGGAAACGAACGATACGGTAGAGGTGGATCCAGGTTTTTGGTTCCATTTGAAGACTCTTCACGTGGGGAGCTCTCTACCCCAACACAATGACTGATCTGGAGGGGAAAAACAAACAGAAATGGGACCGCCGACGAACAATCCCATCGCCTTACAGTAGTTGTATATGTACAACGAAACCATATTATCTGCAAAAATATACACAACGAATTGTCGAACGAGTTTTGGGCTAAGGATCCCGACGTCATTTAAAAACCCATGCCAGGCAAACAAAGTGCCCCCTGTATCGTAGCTCGCGTCGGCCCCGGTATATCAAAGCAGAAAGAAATTCCCAGTGGCATTCACGTTCAGGTAAATATCCCCAAGGAAAATATTCCCCCCGTGTGTCAGTGACGCGATCTACGGGGTTAATCAGCGTTGAGGGAGGTGCTTAGCACGAACCAGTCTTGCCCAAGTCCGCGTGGGCCCGGCAATAGGCCTCATTTACCTTCTGTGAGGAGCCAGGTCGGTATGTACACACGCCCAGAATGATACTATGGGGAGGGTTCGCTCCCTGAGCCTCTACAAGGTTCGGGCGAACGTAGCGGTTGCGCAACGCCGGGCAGTGTATTTTGTGTCTATCGCCGAATGGCCCGGCGTCATTCACTGCTGTGCATTAAGTAGCCATGCAAAAAACTGCACTGGAGAGCGGCGTGGTAGGTTGGAAGGAGCTTTGAGACTGCTCCGTTCTTGGCGAGGTGAACAGAAAGGTGGCGTCCCCTTGCCGGGTACAATGCGACGTTCCTGTACTTGCTTACAGGAATTCCAAAGCTGGCGTTCCTTTGAACGTCCCAGCGTCCAGGGTGGCCAACCCATTGCCTTCGAGCGACCTGGTTAGAAGCGAGAAACGGCATCCGGACACAACCATGGCAGTACCGTTAGAGACCTACTTGACAATGGGCTCACCCGTCGAACTAAGATACAACACTCAAAAGGGGTGTTTTCGATCATGCGTCTATTCTCACCCAGTTCGTATCCCCAGTGGTAATCTGTGATGTATAACTGCGCCACAGATGTTGCAAAGACGACACACACGTAGGGGGTTCGTGAGAGTAGGCGCAATCGTCAGTATACTCTTCCTGTAGTGTGAGAGTACCTAGTTACGGACGAAACCAACAGTTTTACTCCTTTTCTTCAGGCAGCGAATGCAATGTATCATGTTTGTGTACAAGTGCGCAAAAAGAGGTATAGTTTCAAGCAAAGTACTATGTCAATCTGTACGCGACCGAGGCCGACCACGGGTCGACTTCTTGCTGCTTATAGCCACGCGTCGCATGTACTCCGCGTCGTGCACCACGCTCTGACACCAACATCAGGTTTAAACGCTTCCCCTAAGCGTGTTCCTCCTGAGACCAAAAATGCCAGTAGGCCCTTTGACTGCCACTAAGTTGGTGTTGGGTTTGGTTTACTCACAGCCAAGTAGGTGACGCCAAGTCATCGAACAAGCCGGCTGGCAAGGCGGCAAGCTCGCTAAGCTTCAAATCCCTGAGTCTCGACGGGAAACAGGCGACGAACAGGAATCATCCGCGGTTAGGGAGGGGTTGTACCTATTCCTATTTGTTCGTTTTGAGGCGCGTGCAGGATTGAATTGACAATAAACGGAACGTGACCTGTGTGTGTCGCGTTTATCGTGAATCATTTGTATGGTCGTCCTCGCATACACAAAAAACCGCACCGGAACGGGGCAAGCACAGGGTCTTTTATTCAAGGTTCGACGGGCACCCTCGATGAACGCGCTAGCCCAGCGTACGATTCACCCTCAAATAAAAAAGGCAGCCAAGTGCACGATGAAACGTCTACACCATGATAGCTGTCAGCGGTAGCATGGAGCTGAGTGTGGCGTTAACGACGACGTGTGAAATCAGTCGCCAAGTTTCCCTATATAACGGCGGTGCCAAAAACTGTTTTTTGATGGGCACTGCTGCTGGCTGCCGCGGGACTTAATCAACCACTATATACCCCTGCCCGCCTACTTGTACTGGGAAATAATGGAAACCGTCAGCCACGTATCAAAACTGAACTTCGTGTGCGATGCATATTGGTTCAGTTGTATACTACAGTTCAACATCCTTAATATAAAAGCAAAAACAAAACGTCAGCTGTGAGATTATGTATAATCAGGGTCACTCACAGTTTCTTTAGAGAGGTCAAACCAGCGAAGACATCGGCTGGCAAGGTGGCAATGTTGCTGAACGAAAGGTACCTGCGTTTCGTCGATCGAGGGCAGGAGGAGGCGGGCCTTCGTCACAGTGACAGGGGAGGGGTTTTCGAATGCGTCTGTCCAAATACGGTAGACGGTCATCAACAGAGCAATCCCACGGCAAGCAAGGTGTGCCACGCGCTGGCTCCATTGGTTCTGGCCGGTTTCAGCTACGCTAGTTTGAGTACCTACTAAGTGCAACACAAAAGGATTTCGTGCCCGCAGTTCTCTGATTGGTCACTATTCCAAGTTTTGTTTAAAAGAAAAGTGATGTCACGATTCCGGATGACGATAAATGTCGACCAAGGATTTTCCACCAATAAAAATAAAATATGGGATTAAAAAATTGACCAAGCAGTAAAGTGCTTACTTCGTATACAGTACGCGACAGATGTTAAGAATCTCTTATTTTTGGCCAGACTGGGATTCTTATGTCAGACTGTGGGTGTGCCCCACACTAATTTCAGTACAAAGAGGTCAAATTCATATTTTCCCCCCGGAAATTCCAGCCTCAAATTCTTAAGGAGCAGATTCTTAACATCTGTCGCGTACTGTACGAGTAAATATATAAGGGGTTTAAGCCTCACGCCTAGCCATTATCGACCCGGTCGCGCAAACACATATATTTAGAAGTGATGTTTCTGTTCATGATTGACCCATGCCACGATAGAGGTGCCCCATTATGTTTCTGAAGCTCTTAACCCCTTTAGAGCCGGAAACGGTTTTTGGGGACAAAACTACTTGGAAATAGAGTGGAATACTTTTTGGGGTAGTGTATTAACTTTAGGAGCTCCATATCACACCCGAAAACTGTTTTGGCTAAACTGGAAGGGCAGTTCGATGAACAAACCCATGAACTAGGCATATAAAACACTAAAATTCCTAAACAAACAAGAATGAGGTTGCGACCTTTTTGGGTTCAGAAGCCCCGGTATTCAGAAACAAAAATGCCAAAAAAAGTGCAACCTCTATCGTAGCACGCGCCGATTGTTTATCGGCTCCTTTGAGGGGTCCAGAAACTAAGGTGCACCCCCTGCCTTCGAATTGCTCAGTAGACCCCTACCAAACCTGTAAAAAACAATACTGTTTCATCGTAAGATCCCGTTCAACGTGAGAATGCACAACTTCGCTCCACCACACAAACCACACGTTCTGTAAGACCCCAAGAACGGTAGAGACTTCTTCTGCCAGTGGTGGCCGTTACGCGTAACCAAGACACAAATATGTCGTTGTCGCTGTGTACATCAAGCTACGGCCAAAACCCTGGAGACGACCAAAGTACACCCCCCGGTCAGCTGTGTGTGCACACATGAAAAACAGTAGTGGTTTGTGATAAATCATTCGAGGGTCTTCTGCTGACCGTCTACAGCGGACAGGGGGTCGGTTACAGCTGCGGTAAGAAAAAGTAGTTCCGTGCGGCGGAACAAATATTTTCTGCGTAATTACGTGTAACGCCCTAACTGCCGTCATTTGATCTCATTAACAGGCATCCCCGGTCAATGAGGCGATCCGACATGGTGAAGGGTCATATCGCATTTAACCGGCACTTCTGCCACCCATTGCGCACACTCTGTCAATTTTGCCTCCTGCATACAAGATGAAATACTTTTTTTTGTTTCGAGGAGGCATGGTATAATTTACAATTTGAGGAAGGTACTGTATCGAGTCACTCGCCTGAGTAGCATAAACGCGGCAGTGACAAAAACAAACACAGAAACGTAGCTCCGGTAAATTTACAACGAGCAGCAGGTTGCTGCTGCGACCGGGGCGAGCTGAGGTGCGACGAGTAAGACCAATAAATGAATATCTCGACCAGAACTAAGAATGAGTAGAATCGGTGTAAAATGTTATACGGACAACGTTGCATTCAGCGCCGACTGCAGGCGAGACGAGACGTCGTCCCTCGAAGGTGTACATTCCCAGTCAGTGGCGTATGGAACAAGGAATGCGAAACTCGGGACGATTGTAGACAGTCAAGGGTGCATGTCCACGGCCGTAGAGAGCTACACAGCGAACGACGTGTATAATATTCGCTGCAAAATAGCTTTTACTCTTTCAGAACTCTCCGCCGAGTCATTCAACGATACCCCCCCCCCCCAACATTTCTTTAACGAAATCGCCGGTTTCGAAGCCAGCTCCAGGCCGCATCTCCTGAAATACGCTGCCTCTTGCCACCCCGACATCAGCGTTCGATGGTACTTTGCACATGAGAACATGTATGCAGATATATATTCATAGCACCC
>JAYJME010003527.1:0-11999 GCA_036873775.1 Costaria costata | reverse complement strand
TTGTTGTTGTTGTTGTTGTTGTTGTTGTTGTTGTTGTTGTTGTTGTTGTTGTTGTTGTTGTTGTTGTTGTTGTTTGTACCGCGGCTGCGCGGTTCGTTGCTTTGGAAATCCCGAGGAAGTACGCGTGCTGCCCCCTGTGCGCAGGCAGTACAAATATCGATGAGTTGCACCTCTGCTGTAGTACCTCTACTGCTCTTGTACAGTAGACCTCTATGATACATGGTAGACCTGGGTAGACAGCGGTGCTTTTGTGTTCGTATGTATGTAGGTGCAGTGCTCACCAGAACTATTATAGTATACATACTCGTACATGCAGACAGCATTTTAATGAGAGCATTTATTTCAAACACACGTCGTCGAACCTCATCGTGTCACATATTCAAACACCTTTTTTGTACTACTCGTAGCACCAGCAGGTACGCCGTAGCACCAGCCCCCCATATTAACAACAGCCTGGTCGGGCGTGAGTCTCAACGACGTTGGGGAATAATTGTGGTGCTGTGTTCTACCGTTATACCCCCATTTTCACTACCGGGTTTTGGCCACCCGGGCGAGTGGCTCTGTACTAAACGCCTCTCCCATGGGGGTGCATGCCGCAACAGCAAAACACGTAAAAACTTAAGATTGCAAAAAATAAATGTAGGGCAGTCGCTTGACCAAATGGCCCTGGTCGGCTGAAAGTAGCCACTCAACGTGAAGCCCCAACCGTACCAGGACGCAGACCAAACCGTGTGCCCTTTGCTTCGTTCTCAACTCAAGAACGACGAATGCGCGTACTATGCACTGCGCACTTTAACGCGCCTCTGCTATTTCCATCGTTCAGATATAGCAATGAACCTAACCCTAGTTACGCAGTGGCTTCCTTGGGCAGAGAGGTGATTCAGTATTTGCACAGCCGAACTAGGAGTATGTGTTCGGGGCAATTACCGCCGAATCGAGATGTCGCACAATACGTATGCTAGGCTGGTCGTAGCGCGCTTTGGCCAAACTGGATGTACCTTTTGTTTTTCGACGCCGGTTGTACGGGTGCATCAAATACGCTCTGAAGCTCCTCATTTGAGGATCGCTATACCTCATCCACCAGAAGTTGGCTTGTAGAGGAAACAAAAGGGGAACTCGATGAACAACGAGGCGTTCTACGAAAGGGGAAGCACGTTTCGGCCTTTTTCCTTTATGACCAACGGGGCTCGTATACGGAAGAACTACCCAATCTCCTTGATATTTTACAAGGTGTTTCGTCGCCTACCTAGAGCATGACATGGTTCATCGGACGTCCCGTTCGTTGTTTCCCCAAGGGAGGGTTCGGGGTGCGATCAGGTACTGAGCTCCTTAAATGCGGAGCTTCAGAAATACCATGGAATAGCATTGCTACGGTACCATGCGTCCAATCCCATGCCTTAGGTGTAGTATTTCTTCCAAAACACATCGTAAGAGTCAAGCGGCATCGGGTAGTTGCAACTACAAAGTGGAGGATGCC
This sequence comes from Costaria costata, assembly GCA_036873775.1. Classification (NCBI taxonomy): domain Eukaryota; class Phaeophyceae; order Laminariales; family Agaraceae; genus Costaria; species Costaria costata. The sequence continues at coordinate 10,522 of JAYJME010003527.1, read as the reverse complement.
TCGCCTGACAAAAAACTACTGTAACTGCTCAAACTGAGCTATCCCTGTCGTAGCTCGTAGCGTTTACAATACGCTATAGGCTTCAATAAGCCCATCGAATACCGGTGCGATAGTCCATCGGGTTACCGTTTCACATGCCTTCTAAACAATTGCTTTTAGGGCGTGTCGAAGGAATCATAACGCGAGGTGCCTCAGGAATAGTTAGGTGCACCCTACTAAATTTTGTGGCATACGACGTACCTGGATTGGTTTTTATGTACTCATAGCAGATGTGGTAGATCTTATGGAACTATATACCTCGAACTATAGGAACTATAAACTGCTATAAGTGATACTCCATCACATCAGCCCACCCTGAACAGTCATATATGCAGACTACCCGATGGTCGAGGGGTGGTATTCAAATTCAATCCAGAATGCCCGGAAAAGGGCGGTCGAAGATGCCGCTATTCGAAACAACGTAAATGGGACTGTAGATCCCCCAACAGCGGTACCCCAGAAAACAGGCGGAAAGCTTGTCGTGACGTGATGGGAGACGAACAGAGACAGCCCGCCGACAAATTTAGGGAGTATCGCATAGTTTGATACGTTGTGGGATACACAAACGTATCGTAAGCGCAGCTAAAAATGAAAATACACCTCGGTACGTGAAAACAGAGAAATGCGCAGAAGATGTGGAAGGAGTTCGAAATATGCCACACTTCCATCTTGTCCAGCATATGCTATACTTTTGGAACAGAGGGTCTGCGCGCGTGGCAGCATGTATGTTCCAAACTTTGAGCAGCATTCGGCTGCTGTTGGTGATATGTTGGACATAAACAAGAGGCAGGTACTCGTAGCTGACCTGCGTTCACAAGCGGCAACCGTGCCACAAATTTAAGCAGCATGTATCCTGCTTTATCATAAAGCCGTTGGATAAAACGCTCGGAAACAATCGCAGTTTGCTTGAAACCTTTGGACAACATCTAGCCGGCGTTTACCTAAAGCTCGGACCAACAAAGTGCGGACACAAGAAAAGAAAAATACCAAAACAAATGCCAATTTGGGCGGCAACTTGCCATCTATCAGAGGTGGGAAGGAGTGTGGTACAACCACAAGTTTCGACAAAGTTGGGCAGAATAGAGTCTCTGGTTGTTTAGTAAGACCTGTTTAGACAGCATCATCTACAATATCTCAGAGGTGGGGACATGAAACAAAACAACAGCAGCCACAAGGTTTGACCAATCTCACCAGCGTTGAGTTTGTTTTTATCGCCAAAACCTCTGGGGGGGGAAACGATCGGGGAAACACAGCAGCAGTAGTTTTGACGTTTTTCTGCAGCATAGAGTCACCTTTCCTGGGTAAGGGACTAACACGAGCTTGTACCCATACTACAGTCCAGGTACCTGCGACTAGGTATATATATATATATATATTTTCCGCCACTCAGAGGGAGATTGTATGTACACAAACAGTACAATCGGTGCGGTCTGCACGAAAAAACAAAAATACTGGATCGAGAGTTCGGTGAGGTACGCCGATACAGCAAAAAAAAGAGGCAGAACAACAGGGACGAGAGCAGTATTGAGGCTTGGTCCGGGTAGGCACGAGTAGTGTACCCATACTACAGTAGTACCGGCCCTCTCACAAGAAACCTGAAATAGGGCTTGGGCTGACTTTCTTATTCTGGTCGCGCTCGATAGCACACTTTCTTATGTTGCACTTTCTTATTTCGGTCATCTGCAGCCAGACCGGTCCGTCCGGTGGCAGTTGTGTCATGGTGTCTTGGACCCATGCCAGCCGGACGAAGGCGTTAACTTTCTAAAAACTCGGGCAATGACGGGGCTGAGGACGTTCTGATAATTTTCCAGTTTTTCAGGCTGACTTTCTTGTGAGTTAGTTTCTTATGAGCGGGCGGGTACTCGTACCCGACAGCCAAACATCAGTACTCGACTGAACAGTTTACAGAACGGCCTGTCTCGCCCACGCTGGAGACTTAGGGAAAATTCTCGAAATCATCCAGAAGTTTCTGGAGGCCCAAAGAGGTACGCAACGATATATACGAAATCTCGAGCACGTACGACATCCCTGGTTACCTTGCACGAAGTACAAGTGGTAACTTGTCGTATATACGTACGTATGCAATGTAGCCGGAGCACCTTCATCTATACTGTTCTACCCGTTGAATATCATATATATATATATAATATCGGGGAACCGGTAAACACAACTCGCGAGTTGTGTTCAAGAAACCAGATCCGGGGACGATAAGACACCATCCTCGTGTGTCTGCGACGTCCAACCCGTCGATTACATTGCCGCTGAAAAGTATCAGAGCCCTTTAGACCATACCAGTACGTACGTTCCACCAAAAGCATTTCAGCATGTTTCACGGCCACGCGCCCAGTCCACCACAGCACACCACAGCACAGCGTGTAGTGTACCAATTATTCAAAACTTTCAGTTTTTGAAAACAACTGTCGTTTTCTGTCAGAAAAAAAGACGGAGCTCAAAAGACGATACGTGCATACGTAGATGAACAAAGCATCGCACCCTTTCGGTCCCTTCCAAAGCATTCCCACTTTCACGCAATAATAAGAGTACAAACCATATATCACTGGAAGTATTTCGTCGCTTTTCAACAGCCTTCAAAACTTTGAATAGGCCTTTCCCACATTCGCTCTTTTTGAAAGCTTTCGACCATGCCATTTGAAGTTACAGATACTTTCCATCTAGAAGTTCTGTGTCACACTGCTGGTCGCGTAATTTTTCCTTTATTTTACGTATCATACCCAGCTCAGCTTCTGCCCGCTGCCATCCACCACTCACCCTTCACACAAACACGAACGCTACCCACAGCGCAATCCTAAAGCTTCTTTCTTCTTCCGTACCAGGCATCAACAACAACTAACTTCTATATCCCTACCCATAACAATTCCGCGCCGCTTGCGAAAGTCCAACAAAGCTTAAGGTTCGCGAACTAGAGTTTCCGTCAGACTCAATAGTGTACGTCACTTACAGCGATTTCCATGCCCAGCCAACCACGGCGCTGCATTGCCACATATTAAACACTTTCGTTTCTAGAAAAAATCACAAAAACTTTTCGCCTCGAAGTTCGCTGCCAGCAACAGAAAATATCTTACGTGTACCTTTTTCAAAGCAGGTCCAGTACTTATCTACCAAAATATTATGTAATGCATGTGTTCCTCGTCCACCCATCCAACACATAGCGCCCCCCACAGTAGTGCCCAGATGCAAGACCGGTGGTGGCCTTTGGCAATACTGCATTGCCAATCAGTCCGCGCAGGCACGTCGTTCCATTGCCCACCAATACCAAGCCCCTGGGCTCGATTCAGTGAGCGGACGTCGTCAGACGCAGAACCCCTTGTACTCATATAGACTATATCGGTACCAGGTATGTTATACCCTACAATATGATATCTGGTCTAAACTGAAAAAGTAGAAAATTCCGTGAGAACTGTGACAACACAAAAGCAAAAAGAGTGGCCCTCTGGCTTGTGAAAAAACAATTACTAGGCCGTGAGCGAGGGGGCGGTTCCTGCTGTTGCATCATATACTAGAGTAAAACAATGCCGAAGCAGTAGAAACTGGCGCACAAAGGGGAAAATCAGGGGGGTAAAAAGCAAGTACAAATGGATAGGAGGGGTGGAGACAACATCTCCAACCTGTGCTCCAGCTCGTGGGCACAGGTAACGTGTGTTTGCCCCCAAGGCTGTTGCTGTGATTGTTGCGCTCGATGTAAGGCCTTTGGGATGACTGGCAGTGAAACACAAAGGAAAGCACCCGTACACGTACCAGTTATCTTACGACACCTGCGACGTACAGAGGCTGCCACACAACCTCCTACATGAAGCAGCTGCTTACTCGTCATTCTCGAGTCTATGCTACGTGGACACTGCAAGAAATTAGTTTTTCTACTGTATTTCTGTTTCCTCGCAGGGTCTCGAAAGAGAAGATTAAAAGACGAAAACAAATATCATGATAAAAACAAACCGACTCATGATCCCCTGTCGGTGTGATCGCTGGCATCACTCACATATGGAGCAGTTGCAGGACGAGGAAGGTCTCGAAGACGGATGCAGTGCCCCCAAGCTCAGCGTGGACCGGTCACTGAAGCACGATGTCACTTGTGATATGACCGAACTATAGGGGAAGGGATGCAGGCAGTCGGAGCTGGCTGGGGAGGTAGCTCCTCTTGGTGTACTTTTGTAGTAAAACTCCTCTTTGCTTCACTTCCAACTGAGGCGAGATAGCTTGGGGGGATGGGAACCAGAGTGAGAGAGGGTGGGGTTCGTGTCGCAACAACCGGAGCCCTTCCTCTAGCCTGCTCTTCTCTAGAATACCTCGCAGTCATATCATTGTTCAATACTCCTACGCCCATAGATCTTTCTTCGGGTGACATAAAGACTTACACCCTACGGACTACCTTGAAGCCCAAGGAGCAATATACACTGATAGGAAATGTTCTTAGGGTACCTACGGACATCTGAACAATCCCCACATACTTCGTATAGGATTATTCTTAGGGTACCTATGGACCGACTAACTTTCCTGAAGTAAAACGTTATAGGTAGATAGGATTGCTCCTGTGGTACTTGTTGTTGTTGTTCCTTTTGTTGTTGTTGTGCTCACATTAACGCATCGCAAAAATCAAGTCCGTGGTATCAGGACAGGCCCCAATAACTCTGGAGTGGAAGAATACCTCCGAAAAGATAGAAACACATACAGGAAAAATACGCATACGAAGTAACTCAAGCAAATCGTACCCCTCAGTTGAGAAACAAAACCAATTTGGAATCAATGTACGTACATATCCGATACATACGTTGTACGGCTGACAGTAGGACACCGTGGGGCCCGCATACTGCCCAACAGGAAAGACAAAGCCGAAACCGAAACCGAAATAATGCAAAGCAAAACGAAACCAAACAAACCAAACAAACCGAAGAGACACCACCCACCACACGAGGAGAAAATAAACGAAAAAACGCGTGAGAGCGAAATGGACGAAAAACGAAAGAGGGAAGCGCAAAAACGGAAGGAAATTAACGGGAAGGGGTTCAAGGGGGCGATCCGGGCGTCACTACTGCGCAAATTACTCACGCCCAGGGGAAGCCACGTATCATGGCGATAGTGACCACGCCCAGACGGTGGCCGTTTGGGCAGGACGCATACCCCCCCCCCCCTCGCCCTTCCGCTTCCTCCGCCTCCTCCCCCCCTCGTGCTGGCGTCAACAACTGGTGTAACGCCTGCAACCGTTCTGTGTCGCTCTTCCGCTGTCTCTTTTTCGTCATGGTTTCATTTCTGCATGGAAGCCTCCGCCTCGTCCTCGACCAGTCGGGACCATCTGCCGGCCTTCTGTGCTGCCTAGCGCCACCCTTCAAACCTGATGCCGAGCACCTCGAGGTCCTCCTCAAGGTACCTCATCTAATCCCACTCCCGTCCTCCGGAGTTTCCCTTACCCCCGACTACCTCCCCAAACACCCCCCTCCTCGGCAGGCGTTCCTTGCCATGTGCGCACGAAGCCCGAAGATAGCGCCGTTGGCCTGCGCACCGTCAGCTCAATTATCATGGAGGCTGTTTTGACAAGTGCGTTGTCGGGGGATAGGATGTGGTCTTCGCGCTTCAGATTCTACCAGCCGAGGCATCGGAGAAGCATCGTGTGGTGGACCCGCCGTAGCTTGTCGTCATCAGCCTTGTTCGGGATCCACCTGACGCACCCGTACAGCCGGGTCTGGATAACCTCGGCTTTCAGCATCCGCAAGTTCAGGCGCAAGCGCACACCCGGGCGGTCATGGAGATTCTTTTTATACCGCCCGAAGCACGCCCATGCCCTCTGGAGTCGACGCCTTACCTGGACAGCGAGATCTCAATCTACTCTGACAGCCCCGCCCGAGTACACAAACTCGGCCATTTGTTGGTATACCTGGCCGGATGCGGTGATCTCGAACTTCACCCCCCTGCCCAGCTTTCGTTTGCAGGCACAGGATCTCCGTCTTGACCTCCGACACTGTCAGCCTGAATGCCGCGCACGCAGTCAAGATTACCGGCATCATCATCTCCAGTTTTCCTGGTGATCGCGATACATTGGGACCGCATCGTCAGCGTACACCGTTCCTCACAAATGGTTGGGCCTCTTCCTCCCCCCCCTGCCCGTCGACGTTTCCGGTCCGTGCTTTCCCCCTCTTGGTTTCCCTCTTTTCCTTATTTGGCCGGATTTGCAACATGCTGTCCATGATGGTTGCATGATCTGTGAAGTGGTTTTCCACTACGCGCAGCATGCGGTGAGAAGATATTAAACAACAACGGCGTGAGCACACATCTATGCCGAAGACCCTGTTCCACGTTGAACATATCCGAGCACTCACCATTATCCAGACACACGCACGCTCATATGCCTTGGTGGATTGCCGGATGCCGGTGATCATTCTCGGGGGAACCCTAAAGCGCGCAAGGACAGTCCACAGGAGGCTTCCGTCGGCGAAGTCATGTTCTTTGGTGAGGTCGAAAAATAACATGAATAGCGGGGTATCCTTCTTCCTCGCCATTTCCTGCAGGCGTCGTACCACGAACATCATGTCAACCGTCGAACTCTCGGGTCTAAACCCGCACTGTTCCTCCGGCAGGATGCCTTCCCTTTTGCCATAGTCGCGGACCGAGATGGCTTTGAGAAGTAATTTGCCGGCGTGCGTGACGAGGGAGATGCCACGATAGTTACCACACTTCGTCCCATTGGTTTTTCTTGTGCAACACCTTCATCGTTTCGTATTTCCAATTTTGCGGCATTCCCCGTGCCCCCCACACTGCGACGATAATCTCGTATACGTTTCCCAGGTTGTCCTTGGGAATTTCCTTCGTCAGTCAGGATCTTCAGGGGTTCAGCGGCGAGGCCATCAGGCCCAACCGCCTTGCGGTTCGCCATCGCCCGGATCGCTTGTTCTACCTCACACCTAGACGGGAGGTTATCGAGCGGGCTGCACGAGGGCCATACCTTGAGGTCGTTGACAATGGTCGAGGCGGCGGCTTGGTGCTTAGTAGTTTATGAAACTACCTTGCCATCCATCCCTCTGATATAGAAATATTACTCGATCTCTACGAACTAAAAATTGTTATTCGTGATGGTCCATCACAGCGCGACATGAAGTACTAAAGGCCTTACCCAAACAAAAAACAATTGAGAAGCATCAAAAGAAAACCTCCGTGAATAATCCGAAACTGCCTCCGACCCGTGCTACGATAGGGTCAAGTACCAAGAGGTTAGGACGAAACCCTTGATTGAGGAGATGAGTTCTACGACTCGCCAAACAACCGATTTCGATACACAATATAGGATATTAGTCCCAACGCCTAGTTATAGTTGCGGACCATATTGCAAACCACACAAAATGAGAATCCGGCAAGAAACCAATGGGTACATCCCCAATCGAGGAGACCCGTCGGCCACAACTAAAAGTATGTTGGCCAAAACGTCCAACCCCTATCGCCGCACGCCTCCTAGGCACAGAGCGAGGTCCATGCTACGGTAGGTGGAACCTACGTTTATGTATGGACCCCACATCGCGAGGAGCTCAACACCGCACCTATTGTCCAACTTTCTGTGATAAAACTTGGTCGCGCACCCAACAAAACAACGACAAGACTCCAGCATTAGAATCAAACGACAATAAATATACGTACTATTTGTGGTAGTTCCTCGGCCTCAAGGCGAAATGTATGGGTGAAAACACTACCGCCTCCGTAGTAGAATGTCTCTATTATTCGAAACTTGTAAACCACAATGAATGGGCTTGCACAGAGTTGTGGTTAGGGCACGTTCAACGATATGGCCAAACCAATACTGACTAACGCAGCTCCTCTTTGGAGGAACACCACTCTCCTTGGAACAGCATTTGAATGTTACACTCTCATCGCTGGATATCTAGGCCATGATCATGGCATCGTTCATCGGGTTGTACCAACGCATTGCTCTCAACGTTTGTGTTTGAAGGCGATATATGGCTCCTTCAGTGAGAGTTCTTAGAAACAATAGACTGCACCCATACCGTAGCATGCACCGGTATTTGCTTTGACTCATGCTACGATAGAGGTGCACCTCTTGTTTTTCTGAGGCTCTTCACTTTAAGAGCTCCATACCACACCCGGATGAAAGATCTAGTACTTGCAGTCTGCCTGATAAGCAGTATATTCATGTACACTATGGACGTATGATCCACGTACGAGGTACGAGTATTATAGGAGAGTTACGTATTGACAATGACGGCATTTTATTGAGTGAAGATGTTGAGGCGGTATGCTCTAAGTATTTTATTAGCCCGGCGAAAACCTGCCTGCGACGGTATGTTATGTTTAGTTCAGGGTCGATTCCGATGGGATATACACGCCCATCACTTTTCAATAATAACTCGATACATTACTGGATAATACATATTTGTATATAACTTTGTCTTCTTTTCATCTTCTTCGTACAACCCAAGGCACCATCACCCTCTCCGTGAGGCGAGCCTGGTTTCGCGCACGACTTTGCGACTTACCGAAAACTGTTTTTGAGTAAAACTCGAAGGGCAGCCCGATGAGCAAACCCATCGACTAGGCATTTAAAAACAGTTGTATTGCTACACAAGACTGAAATTCAGACGATTTTGGGTTAAAGAGCCCCATTATTCAGAAACGAAAAGGCCATAAAAGAGCAACCTCTATCGTAGCACGCGTCCTTCGTCGACTTACTGCTAGTGCCGAGGAGCCCCATCAAAACTCCCCTTCCTAACCCGGCATTGCTTAACACGAGCGAGTGCAGCTGCTGCACGCCCTCACCATCAGTCTTGGTATTACTAAGAACCTGTCGTTGATACTTCGTCTGACGTAGGACAGGGCGCAGCGTGGGCTTCAACGACCTAAATATACCAAGAATATAAGAAAGAACGGAAAGCCTGGATCACGCAAACTATATAATTGGCAAAAAACGAACATGGGGAAGTGGAGTGGGTGAAACCGTTATATTGGTGTCTTGGGTTTGTACCTGGGATGAAGGAGACGGCAGGTAGTTCATTAAAAACTATGTAACATATAGTGCAGTATACTGTAGATAGGGTGTAACGACTAAATACAATTTGTTAACTGTCGTGTGAGGGGGGGGGTTATAATTCATTAATTTCGGCAATCGAGGACGACATGCACATATATGTACAGGACCACACTAATTTAAGACATTAATAGTTCTGCCCTTTCGAGGCACACGATACTGGCGTACGTAGAACAGTGTACAGTACCATATACCCGACAGCGGAACATTTCGAACACTAATTATCGGAGATGTATCTCCCTGCTCTCCTAGCCACACCGACCCCTGCTGCAGAGAGGCCAAGTCCTGTGGTGTCCACGCATCGATTAAGGAAAGTGGCTGGGTTACGCTGGGTCATCCCCGTGTAATACATGTCGTTAATCGCACTGAACTCTCGATCGCGATTTCAGTGGCACCGACACGTACGGACAGGTTTGTTACGACCCCCGCAAACGCGGCAAAACGCCAGACGTGGGTAATAGTAAAAATGTGGTTTGGCGTGTCTGTATCGGGGATCTGAGTCAGAAAATTGAAGGCTAGAGGCTAGAGGGTTGCTGCTGCGGTCAGGCATCCTTTTATGAAAAAGTTAGAACACTTGTCCAGTCAGGTCAGCAAACCCAGACCGAACGCAACCGACTACATAGTCGAGGGTATTCGACGCTTGGTATGATAGGGGTGCTACGTTTCGCGCGAATGGTGTCTGCCCGACGACCTTCCCTATATCGTTGTACCGCGGTGTGTTTGTAAGACAAGTGTTTGTAGCGTACCTGCTGCAGGTCATGGCATTCTTCATCAGGATAAGCGACATATTTCTGGTAGAGTCACTTTTTTGGGTGGTGCATGGATCTCCTAACGTGAGAAGTGCAAGAAAGATGATGGTGCTATAGCTCTATATCTCTACCGTGCGGCAGGCTATCCCCGAGAATTTGAGCACACCATAATGCAGTCGCTGGATTAGTCATTCATGCAACAAGACGTGTGCGTCTTGTCTCAGTTTAGTTTTCAATCGAATGATGGTTGGTCAATTGCTGTCGATGCTCACCAGCGATACACTTCATACTCCATTGGCCAGTTGCTCTCATCGCTGGCATGCCCAGGTCGCAGGACTAAAATTATAACTTATTCTTTGTAACTGTCACGTCAACCAATCACCATCCATGAAATGATGTCGTACCGCACGACAACACCCACCTCGTGCTGAAGGGCCCATGGTTGATATGCATCTCCTACAGCCCAAATAGCACCCTATTCACGTCTTGCTCGAGCCACACATGAAGGGAAATCTGCCTTCATCAACTGGAGTGCGGAAGAGGTACGTACGCACGTACTAACGCACGCGTTGGCGTTGGTGCGGATTGATACCTGAAGAGTTCAAGAATATTCCACATACAGTGTGCGGGTGACGTCATTTTGCGGGTTATTCACGGGTCACGACCCGGCCCGCGGGTCAAGTCACGAGTGGTT
>JAYJME010003526.1:0-12000 GCA_036873775.1 Costaria costata | reverse complement strand
CCTTTATGGACCTCGGGAGGTGTACAAACGTTGGGCATGCATGATTTGATGAAGGATACATAATAAGGATATGTAGTTATTTTATCGGGAAGCAGAGTCAGGTAACCGTAGAGCTCAGGGGGTGTAGATCGTGTGGTAATAATAACGAAGATGTGGGGGGGGGGGGCATCGTACGTAAGTTGGAGGAGTACAAAAAGTGAATCACATGATGTGACAATTTGGAGCAAGCTAGTGGAGCGGTATCCTTTAATATATCATTTCCGGTGAGGACTCCAAATGGCCACTATCAAGACAAAGACCTCTAACAACTCAGCAACACACAACTATAGGCACGATAATCACAATGTTCTCCATGATAATTGTTGTGAAAGGTTAGATGCGATCATCCCACAACTTCTTTTGGTGTAAAACATTAACATTCAGTGTTGGTGGCGGTGAACGTTTTTCGTTTTTTCATTTCTCTTTCTTTGCAGCACCACTTTCGGTGAAAATTGCACCGAGTGGTACGACTATTGCTATTCGTAGTGCTTCGTACTCGTATACCAGGTATATGGTACTACTCTGGACGTGAAGGTAAGGACTACTGATTGGATATAAGTGTGAACAACAAATGCTCCATACATTTCCGCCCACTGAGTAGCACCGTATTAGTGAAGCTTTTGGGCCTTTTCCGGCTTGGATGCTGTGCTTGGAAATACACTATAGACTGATTCGGCCGGATCGGGATACTAGGGCTTGGAAGAACTCTAGGTTGGTTGAACCGCTTATAAAACACCCCCCAGCCAATCAGAGTGCGTAAATAGCTACCTCAGGAAGATTCACTATCACCCCGTTACAGCAATCGCGTCGTTGCAGAGGCAGCATGAGCTTAGCATCCTCAAGACTATGGAGAGGTGCCTCTAGGTACCGCGATAAGCGCGGCCATGGAATGGTTGTTTACGCTACGCTGGGCCAACAAAACATGTTTTTTAGTCCTTTTTTCAGCGAGGTACAGAGTCCCTGGCGCTATGACAGTGCTACAGTGCGCTAAACTCGGCCATGACAATAGGGGGTACCCCCGCCTACCGAAAACGGGCGTATCCCTCCGCACCGAAAATGGGGGCACCCCCTGTACCGAAAAAAAATAGGGGTAACCCCTACCGAAAATGGGGGTACATCTGTACCGAAAATGGGGGTACCCACCCCTACCGAAAATGGGAGTACCCGCCGTACCCCAAATGGGGGTACCCCCCGTGCCGAAAATGGGGGTACCCCCCCGCCCCTACCGAAAATGGGGGTACCTCCCTACCGAAAACGGGGATACCCACCCTACCGAATATGGGGGCACCTCCCTACCGAAAAAGGGGATACCCACCCTACCGAATATGGGGGTACCCGCTCCTACCGAAAATAGGGGTACTTCCCCTACTGAAAATGGGGGCACCTTCATACCGAAAAAGGGGATATCGGGGCGCCCCTCGTATCGCAGCCTTGGTAGTACTGCTCAACATATTTGCTACGAAGTATATATATACTTGTGGTATGCTTGACCAATGGGATTGATTTACCTATTGCAATGAGGCCGTTTTTTGCCACATGAACAAAAAGTCTCTTCATTGCGGGGTGCGTACAGGCTTCCATTGTTAAATTAATCTGTCTGCTGCCCGCTGTCTGGTTGTAACGGTCGTGATTTTGCGTTTCTATTGATTGCGAGAGCTGTACGTAGCTGATTTCCGTAACCCGCCGCCTGCAGAAGCGGGCGGGCTGGGGCTAACGTGTGGGGCATGTTTTGTCGCAAGCCGCCACGAGTTGGCTGCGGTTGCCGTGTTGCGGTGGTGTTCGTGGTGATGCTGTTGCTGCTGCGACTGCGTGTTTATATTTTGGGGCTGGATTCCGTTTATTTCAGTTTAGTTTCTTCGAGTACGACGCAACCGTACCTCATTCACCTCTATACTACTAGTGAAGCGTGCGTGTTTTCTCTAAGCCGGGTTTTGGGCGAGGAACATAACTCCTGATCATGGGAGCTGCGCCACACCTGCGAAAAAGTAGGCTAACCCCCTACGGCTGCATGGATAAGGATGTACTCGTACCGCGAACGGGTTCGTGGGAGCGACCGCTGCTTGCATCTGTCTGTCTATAACCTTACTGATGAACACGTCGTTTTGTACGAGTAACCTAATTTTTCTGTACCTCATCCAGCAACCTAACATTGCAATAAGTCGCGAGACATGGATTGGGTGGGGGGTGAAATGTTTATGAAGTAATGTACGTATTTAGTTGGTGTTAATTTTCTCATTGTTTTAATTTTTAGAAGACGACATAACCTACGCCCGACTCACAATCCCAATGGGCTAGGTAGGTAGGCACCGGGGACGAATAATAATAGTAAAAAAATGCACGTCCGATCGAACCATATCGGGTGTTGACGAAGCCTCGCCAGCGACAAAAGGCTCGCCTCAAGAATGCAACCCTACCACCGTGTCACTCTATACTTCCCTTAACAACCGCCTTTCAGAATATGTTTGAAGATATGATAGACATGCTACACAATCCCAATGGGCTAGGTAGGTAGGCACCGGGGACGAATAGTATTAGTCAAATAGTGCATGTCCGATTGAACAATATCGGGTGTTGACGAAGCCTCGCCAGCAACAAAAGGCTCGCCTCAACAATGCAAGTCTACTACCGTGTCACTCTATACTCCCCTTAACCCCTTTAGAGCCGGAAACGGTTTTTGGGGACAAAGCAACTTGGATGTAGTGTGGGATAATTTTTGGGGTAGTAAAAGGGTTAACAACCGCCTTTCAGAATATGCTTGAAGATGTGATAGACATGCTACACAATCCCGTGGGCTACTACTGGGCTCATAGGCTACGTATCTAATCAGTGTCAGTTTCTTGGATATTTTTCCCCCTACGTCGTAGTCCTTCGGCGGTAAATTTACGGCAATCGCTTTGGCCATTGGCTGTTTTGATTTTGCTATTTCAAAAGCTTGAAATAAGAGCTTGCCAAACTGGCGAAAGTTTTGTTTTTGCCATTTGGCACATGTTGTTAAAAGGGAAACCTGAAATACATCCACATCAGATCAAACAATAGTGGACTGCTCCTCACTTTAGACGGCCCGACCAGCCCATGAATAATATTTACACTAAAAAGTGACGGAATACCCATACCGTACCGAGGCTCACAGATGGATGCCAATGTATCGAATGCCGGCAGGTGTGGTCTGCGACTTGGAAGCTGGTGGCCCGGGGATGCTCCCAGGGTGTTTTGGAACTAAAGTGTCTCGTCAGGACACTGCTGTGGAGGCTCGGGTACGCGATCCTAGGATTTATTTCATGCATCGCGCCGGGCCTTACCCGTGGTTGTGATTCGTCGTGGCTTGTACGCACAGCACGAGCACAGCGTAGTAGTGCCTAATATGGGGTATCCTAGTTGCCAGAAGAGAAGGCGGGTTTTCCAGAATATCCCGTCGGCGTTTATATGGCAAATTTACACTATATTTCCCCCCACTCCCCCCCACCCCCATTGGCAGGACAAACGGCCCAAGAGGGTCTGCGGACGATCTCAGTGTCTTCGCCGACTATTTGCGGTTCCTGCTGGTGCCATCTCAGGCAAGTACTGTAGTAGTGGCACAGCAAGATAAACAGCTTCAATTGCCGAAGAATCTGCGAAATTGTCAGCCTAGTCGATCAATACTGTGAACGATCACGATCCAACGTACAAACACGCTGCCGCGATCTTTGAACTTCTTTGGCATTGCGTCCCGATAGCGTTTAAGCTGTAACGCGTGTGCCGTAGTGGCAGTCGAGACACCCCCTAGCAGCTATGCGTCGATGGAGACCTACTGTGGCGATCCTTCCTACACGGGACCCCCCCCCCCCCCTCTTTCGAGACCCTGATACAGTGAATACTCCGCTTACAGATCACTGTATGGCAACAAGTCCAAACAGGCCGCTCTTAAATAACTACACATTGCTCTTATCTACAGTGGGCAATACACAGCTTTTGGTATAGGCGGGACAAGCCGTTTTAACCGTTCTTAACTCCCGAATGATCTTAATTCTTAATTTGGACGCTCTTAATTCCGGGAACCCCTCGAGGAACGCGGGCAAAAGACAGGCGGTTTGTAGGCACCCTTTGCAATGCTAAATATCCCGCGAAGTCCCCATAACGTAGACTAGGATCCAAACGGCAGACCTTTCGGGGTATAACCAACGAGTTCTACTCCACAGATCGTACGAGGTAGATAGATAGATGTTGTCCCTCCACCGGGCCGGAAGTGGGGGTGAGTTCTGTCGCCAGGCGAATTATTATGTAGTTGAGGCGCGCTGCGATAGGGATACGAGTAGCACTTTGTTTGCCATTTTGTTCTTTTGTTCTAACGGGGCTCCTTGACTGATCGACTACCTTGAGCTCGTCAAAAACTTAGCGTCACAGGCTTACCCTTTTACTACCCCAAAAAAATATCCCACACTATTTCCAAGTAGTTTGGCCCCAAAAACCGTTTCCGGCTCTAAAGGGGTTACGTTTCGTCGTACACCTGTTATTATATGGTAGGTCATGGGATTGCTTTTCAGGTGGCCAGTTCAGGTTTTCCTAAAGGCGGCTTTTGGGGAAGGTAGAGAGCTCCTAAATTGAAGATGAGCCCCAGAAAGACAAATATGGAACAACACCGCTACCACATAGCCTACCGCTTGCGTCGGTAGAAAGGCATCTCGAGCTAGTATGTTGCCCAAAAGCAAGCCTAGATAGAGTAGGGGGGGCGCTTCCGGGGCCTCGTATTCCGGCGACACGGGGACAACACTCGTGCGAGGGGCTACCCGTTTTGTTTGCCAGTTGTAAGCGTTCTTGCGAAATTTATATTCATCGATATCTACATGAACACACCCGAGGAATAGATTGTCGCGTTGGACCAAAACCAATGGGCCCATCTCGTACCGTAGAGGGATACATCCATCACCCGCCGCTACAAGATAGCATGGTTCGATTATCGAGTACAAGGTAGGAGTGCCGAGGTCTCACGCTGGATCGTAAAGTATGAAGCACGTCGCAACCCAAGCTACACCAAGCGCGACGATAACGACTCGCTTTTTATTTTCTTTCGTTCTTTTTCACCCATTTGATCATGTTCGCCCTTCTACTCCAGCTCCCTCTCTATTAATAGTAGTAGCTCAGGTCCGGGGTCATAAAGCAGGCTCTTCTCCCCCCTCCCCACTACGATACGTGCCTTCAACAAATCGTGCATAGGGTTCAGCATCCCCATTATTGGTCGTCAACTTTCTTTTTAATTTTGCTAACTTCACGCTCTCGCGCTTTCCGCGAGCCAATGATAACGCAAAAAACGCCCCTACGATTACGAGTTTGCACTCGGGAGGATTCGAACCCACGGCTTCGGCTTTGGTAGGGACGAGATTCAGCTACTACTACTTCACCAGGGGCGCCGGGGTATATTTTCAATCACCAAGTCAATGGCTGCCGGTTTACATTTGATTTATTCCATTTTGCAGGTCGTGCGGTGGTGTCTGGGTACCCAGAAGAAGTAATGAATTAATATCAAGTAGATTAGATTGGTGTTAAGTTGTTTTGTCACAAACCTCATCGCCACAATGTAGTCCGTGGCCACAGGACAGGCTCCACTGATTCTGGGGTGGAAGACTACCTACCTCCGGTGAAAAAAAAAAAGGTCTACACATCAAACACATTGTATACTTGTACCTCAGACATGACTAAAAGTGAGATAACGTACGTACGTATACTGCTGTAGTATCCGATACCAGGTACATAATAAGCAGTTATACTTCGTGCGTAGGTTGCCTCTTTTCTCTTGACGCGTGCTACGGTAGAGGTAGCACTTTCAGGCGTTTTTGTTTCTGAATGAAGCGGCTCCTTAATCCAAAATAGCCTGAATGTCATCCTGGTTTTTCTATACGGATATGTTCTATACCTATATCATACATCCCCGATTAGGTTATATAAAACACGTAGTACGCGCGATCGAAGTATCCCACGCAGCTTGGAAAGTTGAGCTTCGACGAAATCCCCGATCTCACAGCTGACGTTTTTTTCTTTTGTAATACCTATGCCAGGGATTTGGTAATCGGGCTGCACTTTCAGTTTACGCAAAAACAGTTTGTGGGTGAAGTGCAGAGCTCCTAAAGTGAGGAGCCTCATAAAATATCTGGCGCACCTCTATCATAGCACGTGTCTCAGAGATTTCTCTTGTTGTGTAGGTTTCTTCTTCTTTCTATTACGGGGGACCATAGTAAATAGGACCAACTATTGTTGGCAAAAATAGGGAAATATATAGGTTTTGGTGCCTGCAGTAGGTTATATTGTGTCTACAGTAGGTCCTATTAACTATGGACCAAATATTGTTAGCAGAAATAGATAAATATATCGGTTTTGTTGTCTAGAGTAGGTCCTGTTAACTATGGTCCCCCGTAATAGGAATGCCTAAGGGAGATCGACGTCGAAGCTCATGCTGCACATTTTCTGATGGCAAAACAAAACAGTACCGGCGGCACGAAATAATGAACATCAGCGATGATCCTAACGGGTGGGTCTCCTCCTCGGCCTCCGCTCCGTATAATCTCCGAGAGAGAGCAGCTGTCATCACGTTTGAGGCCCAGTTATCCAGAAAAAACAACAACACGAGATAACGCGCCCCCCCCAATCGCCTGTTAATAGTCTATTAAAATAGTTTACTAGCGGCTTATAGCGTTTCTTAATACGTCATGGTACGAAGCCAAAACCAGCATGGCCTCTTAATAGTCATATCATAGGTTCTATAAATAGCTATTGTGGCATGCTAATAAGGAACGTGGTCAGTCAAGAGATACAGCAGTAGGCTACACAATCGGTCTGCGGCAAGAGCTCTACCGTGGTGCGAGCATGCCGTGCGACTCCTAGCAGTGTAATGTGTAATATAATTCAGGTACGAGGCGCGTGAAATGGGCGAAATAAAACCAAATTATACTCCCTGACGTTGTGGTTGGAGAATACCTGTTACGTATGCAGCGATGTTCAGGTGTTTCGGAGAGTGACACTATGACATAATAACATGACATGCGACTTATAATGTTGCCGCAATCGGTTTGGCGAAACGTGTAACATGCAGGTGTACGAGGTCACTGGAACAGCGGTGGCGAAGACGCTGTCGGGCTCTCTGGAGGCCGTCCTCAAGAAGAAGAACACCGCTCCGCTAAACGAGTGAGGCACCAAAGCCTCGTTTCAGGACCTATCTATCTATGTACCACGCCCCAAAACTGACTCCGAGAGAAAAATAAAGTACAACCTCATGGGCTAACGGTACCTCATGGCCTTATTGTGTTATTGTAATTCACAAATGACTCTCCAACAACATTGGGTGGTGTGCTTCCAAAAATTGGGGAGCCCCGTCGGCCAGGAACAATCTGACCGAAAAGCGCTATAAGGCGAGCTACAAGGCCAGCTATAAATCTAGGTCTAAGGCTAGGGATAAGGCTAGCTATCAGGCTAGCTATAACGCATGCCCTATACGCTAGCAATGAGGCTGGCTATAAGGCTAGCAATAAGGCTAGCTACAAGGCTAGCTATAAATCTAGGTAGAGGGCTAGCTATAACGCTAGCGATAAGGCTAGGTATACGGCTAGCTATAAGGCATGTCCTATAAGGCTAGCTATAAGGCTGGCTGTAAGGCTAGCTATAAGGCTAGCTATAAGGCTAGCTACAAGGCTAGCTACAAGGCTAGCTCTAAGGCTAGCTATAAGGCATACCCTATCGTAGCGCGCGTCGACATTGAATTCAGTTCAATTCAGTGTGGCAGTTTTTTCCAAGAGGCACGCAAGCACTTGCGAAAGAGGATTAATCTTTCCCGACTGTCAATCAAGCCGGGTGACCATGTGTCGCTATAACGACTAGTAGTCGAGCTGCTAGTGTAGACGGCCTCCTCAACTATAGGGCCTCCTTCTTAGCTGGGTGGAGCCGGAGTCCTTATAGTAAGTCCGGCACCGGAGATTCGTGCCGTCCAAGCGAAAATCTCCGATTTTTTTATCTGTTTTATTTTGCCTTCAGGGGTGTGATGTACTAAACGCGGACGCATTCTACCTTTGGTGGTGCACCTAGTGATAGGTTCCTGACTTCAGGAGACCTACGTAGACCTCAGTCGAAAACTGATTTTCGTCAAGTTTGAAATACATTCCGATTAATAAGCACGTGTCTTAGGTATAGCGAATAAAACTGTACCAGGTATAACACATCCGATATTCCAAAGGTATTGGGCATTTCCTCATTTCACGAGCCCGCCAGTTCCCAGTGACATATGGGTCAAGACGTGCTATATGGCTACCCCTGTGACAGCACGTATCAGAGGCCAGAGGGTGGCTTAAACGCAAACGGGGCCTCAGCATCTCCCTACGCCGGCCGATCTCTTCATTGCGCGCAAATGTTCAGATCGTCGGAGCGATACCTGCAGTCATTGGTGGGGGTGCTTTGCGCGCTCTGTCCCGTGGGCGACTCCCGAGACACGTCGTCTACGAGTGACGTGGGTCGGCGGTTGGGAGACGTGGGCCTCGTGGCCCTCCCAGTCCTTTGTCCCGGTCTGGCAAAACTGCAGCAGGTATGACATTTTTCACCGTTTCGTTCTGTTTTGCACTGTCTCGGAATCGAAAGTGGTTTTGGCGCCACTGTTGGCCGGGGCGCCATTTACACAACGAACAACGAGAAACCAGAATTTTGTTGATGCTGTGAACGCGAGCATTCACATAGACAGGTGTGCTTTTAGAAGAAACACTTAAAAGCCGGAGGATACTGAATTACGATAACGACACCGATACCGATACTGACAACGATACCGACACAGATACCTATACCGATACTGTCACCGACACCGATACCGATACCGACACCGATACCGATACCGATATCGATACCGACACAGACACCGGTACCGATACCGATACCGACAAATATTACACTACCGCTACAGATAATTATACGTTTCGGTTTACTTTTGGTACCAGGTATTGTGTATCATAAACATGATAACCTAGTATATGTTGTATGTGGTTTTTGTTATTCACTGCTTTTTTCCAGGAGACGGTATGTAGTGCATATGTACACGCATCCTGTCCTACTAAAAGGAACTCCAGTCTGAGCTAGCACTGCTGCTCCTTAGTTTGTAGCACCTGGTGCGACTCAAATGCACAATTTGCAGGCCACAATTTATTCGAACGAGAGATAAAAACGATTTTACATAGCGCTAGTCTTCGTTCGTGGGCAAGGTGATTCAATGGGGTTGATAGGTTGTTATGGTCTCGTGGTGCAAGCCACCACCCATGCAACACCTGCCATACTTCCAGGTGTCTTGCAGATGAAAATGAGGTGCGCCGTAAGCAGCGTTCTTGATATTAATCGGTGTGCAGGAGGTGCCCTATACTAGTAAGTCTTATCAAAGGTGTGGTTCCAACCTTCGTTCCAAATTTTGTCTCCATCTGATTGGATGCCGACATGACTGCTGTAGTTCTCGATATAAATAGCTGTCCTTTACTATTTGTAGACCCTGGTGTAACGGCGATGCGCAATGTCTCGGCCACAGTTCTTTCGGACGAGAGATAGCTACCGTCCATAGCGTTAGTCTGCACTTGTGGGTAGAGCGATTAAATAGGGTCAACAAGGTGCTTCAATATGATCAATGGGGTTCTTCAATAGAGTCAAAGATGTTCTTCAGTAGAGTCAATAGGCGGCGTCACTACAGTAAGTGCTTCAATGGGGCCAATAAAGCGCTTCAATAGACCAATAGGATGCTATACTCCCATTATTCAAGTTACCATCCATACAACACCCACCCCGCTTCCCGGTGAATGGCAGATGAACACAAGATGCGCCGTTAGCAGCTTTCTGGCCAACCTCAGCTGGCACGACGACAACAAGATACAGATGTACCAAACCGAGGAGGTACCTGCATTCCAGGGTGTTATTTGTATACTGTCCCCGTGAAGCATAGGCCGTCCGTAACGTTTGCAAACATTTTCGACGTGACGACTCGGCTAGGTTGCTGCGCGCGAGTATTGCTTTCATACGCGTTGGACCATAAGAATTTTTCCGTGGAAAGGTCACCTTACACTAACGCGTGTTGCGCGAACACCTTCAAATGACATCAAGGAACGAATTCGATCCGAGCAGAAGCTGTAACAATTGCGCGCGACTCGGATGCCAATCTGACAATACTGTGATAGTTTGAGTTCGTACGGTACTACGGTAGTAACACAGTAGTATATTTTTTTTAGGCATAGGGGGCGAGAAGGGTTCAGTGGAGAAGGCTCACAAACTCCCGCTTGCCTGTGATACAATCCCTTCACGCTTCGAAAGCCGAGACGGATATGGATCTGAACATGTCCCTGGTATGTTTTTATACTTCAAGGTATATATAAGGTGTCCCAAGATGCCTCTCAAACAGGCATCACGACCAGCACGCCGAAGCCACCTGCGGTTTCGAAGTCCGACATAACTGGTGTGCTATTATAACTCTTCTCTTCGCAAGCCGTACCGTACTCTGACACGAGAAGACACGAGAAGACATCATCAACCACGTACCTAGACGTTTTTGGCCTACATTTCTTCCTACTATTAATAGTCCTTTGGAAACTTAAGTCACGCAGGAAGTGAACGTCCCATCAGAAAAGCCTTGCAATCGCCATGGGTGCGCTATACCTAGAGCACTCCGACATATCACGTTTCACAACGATCAGCCCCTAGGCACACCACGTTTCTGATTTCGTTCACAGCGGGTGGTACCTCCACAAAGCTTCGGTTTAGTTCAAGGCATGCCACGTTTCTGATTTCTCTCATCGCACGCGGTACCCCGAGCACTCTTGGTTTGATTCGAGGCATACCATGATGCTGGTTTCGTTCATCTCAGGTTGTGCCTTGAGCACTCTTGGTTAGGTTCAAGGCACGCCACGTTTGTTTCTGATTGCATCCACCGTAGATGGTACCTCGAGCACTCTTGGTTTGGTTCAAGGCATACAGCGTTTTTGATTTCGCTCACCTCAGGCTGTACCTCGAGCGCTCTTGGTTTGGGTCAAGGCACACCGCGTTTCATATTCCTTTCGTCCCGGGTTGTATCGCGAGCACTCCTAGTTTGGGCACTCTCAGTATGGTTCAAGGCATACCATGTTTCCGTTTTTTTTTCACCTCAGGTTGTACCTCGAACACTGTTGGTTTGGTTGTGCGACGAGGAAGTGCAAGCCAAGGCCAAGGGAGACAAGTACGTGGCTTTCGCGAGGCTCAACATGGCAACCGGTGAGTGACGCGGGATGCGTGGGGCGGCTTGGTTTTCGACGGGTAACCCCTCCAGGACTGACCCCCCCCCTGTTTTGGGGACACAGCGTTTGGAAATATAGACAAGTGCTAGGGGTTTATGTACACTGCATCACCAACCTCTTTAGAGCCGGAAACGGGTTTTGGGGACAAAACTACTGGGAAACAGTGTGGGATAACGTTTTGGGGGTAGTAAAAGGGTTACTATGCATACTGTGGTAGGAGTGCAGCAACATTTCTTGGAGACTCCCCCCTTGAGGAGCTCCACACCCCACCCAAGCAACACTGACCTTGAAAACAAGAGCACCCCCCAGGACGACGAACGACCCCCCCATGGCCTACATGCAGTAGGCACGCGACGAAAGCATTTCATGAAAACAAGGGACGGGGGTTTAAATGATATTTGGGGCAGTTACTCGGTTTGTAGCGCCCCGTCGTCGTAGGTCAGAAACAGTTCGTTCGGAAAGCGCCCCCCACCCCTATCGTTCCACCCGCCTGAAGTACTATAGTAGAACTTGTACATGGCCAGTGTGGGAGAGGTCGACGTGGTCGATGAAGGATGCGGGGTTTGATTCCCCCAAGTTTTTGGAATGCGCGTTTTTGTTTACACCCGAGAGAAGCCGAGATCGGCAATTTGGTCGGCGTGCGCTCGGCCAAAGGAAGACAACGCAATGGATCAAGCTCGTAGGAAGTAGAACTGTGATTGTGCGATAGAGGTAG